>LPNX010225992.1:210840-249735 GCA_001517045.1 Pseudotsuga menziesii
CACCGACACGATATATGTAACTATGGGTTATACATCTATATGTCATCGGAAGTTTTCTTCAACAATCATTAGCAACTAGAACAGTTACTGGAACATCTTCAAAATCTTCAGTATTGGAGCATCATCTTCTACAGCATTGAGTCTTCATCTTTGATCTTCATCTTTTGCAGCACTCGATAACTCGATCATCTACAGCAACACTTGATCTTTCGATCAGCAACAACATCATCTACAACAACACTTGATCTTTCGATCAGCAACAGCATCATCTACATCAACATAACCTGCAACACACATGATCCAATTACAGGATGATCAACCCCTATCACTTTAGGACATAAGTCCAAGGATTATGCAATCCTATCCACATCACAGAGACAAAAGTATGTGGATCACTTTAGGACTAATGTCCAGGGATGATACAATCCCAAAACATCACGGAGACAAAAGTCTGCGGATCACTTTAGGACTAATGTCCAGAGATGATACAATCCCACCACATCACAAAGACAAAGTCTATGGATCACTTTAGGACTAATATCCAAGAATGATACAATCCCGCCACATCAAGGAGGCAAAAGTCTGCGGATCACTTTAGGACTAATGTCTAGGGGTGATACAATCCCACCACATCACGGAGGCAAAAGTCTGCAGATCACTTTAGGACTAATGTCCAGGGATGATACAATCCCACCACATCACGGAGACAAAAGTCTGTGGATCACTTTTAGGACTAATGTCTAGGGATGATACAATCCCACCACATCACGGAGACAAAAGTCTACGAATCATTTTAGGACTAATGTCCAGGGATGACACAATCCCACTACAACATCATCAACCACATCTCGGAGACAAAAGTTTGCAGATCATTTTAGGACTAATGCCCAAGGATGATACAATCCCACTGTAACATTATCATCACTGCTCCCCCTTTCGAGGAAGGTCCTCTCGAACTACACCAAGCTTGTCACGAAAGTAATCAAATTTTTTACTCGAGAAAGAGGCTTAGTCAACACATCGGCAACTTGCTCATCAGTGCTCACATATTAGAGCATTATAGCTCCCTTCTGTACCATATCCCATATGTAAAAATAACGGATTTCTATGTGCTTTGACTTGTCATGGAACACTGGGTTCTCCGTCAACTTTATGCAACTCTGTTTGTCACATAGAATCACCGTGGTATCCAACTCTAGGTCAAATAGACCTAGCATCAACTTCCAAAGCCATATGGCTTCACAACTAGCAGAACTGGCTGCTATATACTATGCTTCAGCTGTGCTGAGAGCAACACTGGACTGCTTCTTGCTAAACCATGAGATCATGGCGGATCCCAGACAATAACATCCACCTGAGGTGCTCTTCCTGTCTGAGACACTTCCAGCCCAATCCGCATCTATATAACCATACAATATGTAGTCATGATCTCCAACATAGTATAAACCAAAGTCTATCGTACCTTTCAGGTACCTCATCACATGCTTTGCAGCTACTAGGTGAACACGTCTAGGCTTAACTAGATACCGACTCAAGGTGTTCACAGCAAAGCATACCAAGCTCGTCAAAAAACTATCTATCCTTCCATACCAAGCTCTAGGAGCTTGCTTCAATCCATACAGATCCTTCTTCAACTTACATACATGAGTCCGTTGGTCTTCAACTTCAAATCCTTGTGGTTGTTCTATGAACACTTCTTCCTCAATAACACCATTTAGGAAGGTTGTCTTCTCATCCATCTAGTGTAAGCTCCACTTCATCATGGATGCAAGTGCCATGATGGTTCTAATGGAAGTGTACCTTGCTACTAGCGCAAATGTCTCTCCATAATCAATTCCCTCTTTTTGAGAGAATCCTCTAGCCACAAACCTTGCCTTGTATTTTGTTGATGAAATTGTCATTGATGCCAACATGGACTTGCAATGGCCCTAGAGGCAGTCATTGATGCCAACATGGACTTGCAGTGGCCCCACAAGCAGTCATTGATGTCACCAAGTCCCTCTTGCAGTGCACAGGTATCGATGATCCCAATATTCTCACATTCAATACCTTGGACCCCATACAGAGATGGCTTGTGCCTTGTAGCACCCTGTACCCAGTTGACAAGGTCCCTGTACCCAAAAGGTTGGATCTTGGGGCCACCACCTTGTTGACGATGATCAATACCCTGGTGATGATGTTGAAGACACTCAAGATGGTGCTGAAGTCCTTGTGGATGATGGAGAAACCCTTGATGGGTTGAAGAAGCATTAATGTACCCAGTTGACAAGGTCCCTGTACCCACAAGGTTGGATCTTGGAGCCACCACCTTGTTGACGATGTTGAAGACCCTGGTGATGATGCTAAAGACCTTGGTGATGGTCCTGAAGTCCTTGTGGACGATGGAGAAACCCTTGATGGGTTGATGGAGCATTAATGACCCATTTTGTGGTCATTCATGCTTTGACAGGGTCATGGTAGTCTAGGAGAAGGCCTGGCAACCTCACAGGCGGTAGTATGATGGATCTTGACCCTTGGACGTCTCTTGGTGTGGTTGAGGTAGTTGAAGAAGTCCATGAAGCCCTCTTCCATGATCACGATGTCCTTGCACCCCTATCACTTGAAAGATTGTATGATGAGGCCCTTTTTGTGTTGGGGATGACCTTGCAACCTTGTCGGGGTCATGGAACCCTGGTATATGATCCTTGCTACCATTATGATGATGATGACCCTGTACGGTCTTTAACATGTGTATGGAAGCCCTTGAAGAGGCTTTTGGACCCACACACTTGGTGGTTTAATGGTTGAAGATGATGTGTCGATTTGAGATGGTATCATGGTGATGGGGTCCTTGATGAAGCCCTTGTGGCTTGATACAAACTCTTGGTGACCTTGATGGCTTGAAGACAAACCCTAAAACCGTATCAAGTAATGATACAATGATTTGTGATGATGATCAGTAAAGATGACTTGTGGACAAACATTTTGACCATAATAAGGTGGAGCATACCCTTGACCTTTGAAGATGACTTATGAGTATGGACAAACACTAAAGTTGACTTTGAACAATGTGTAACCAAACTTGTGAAATAAAATAAGAATAAATAACAAGACTCACATCTCACTCACCTTAAAGTCGGTCCTAATCCAATGAAGTGGACAACGCCAAAGTGTAAAAAAACACAGCATCCTCACACTCCAAATTACAATACAACGATGAGAAGGTGAATGAGCTCGTTGATGTGGTGGACTAAGGCAAATATGACTGTGATTTTTCAAGGGCAGTGGGAGAGGTTAAACAACAGTCCTGAATTTTCAAGGAGACTAAGGAGTATCTTTTACAGTTCTTTCTTGATTTGTTTGGTGTTCATTGCTGGTTGAAACCGATCCTTCTTAAGTCATACACAGTCCATATTTGATGGAGGATAACACCTCTTTGTTATGAATTTCCTTGTTGCTATTCAACAGTCCTATCCTGGACTTGTTTAGGATTGTTACCAGCACTTGTTTGGGGTCTTCCAAAGCACAAAAACAGAACAAAATATTGATCCTTGTGAAAGACCCTAGGTTTTTTATGTTGGAACCGAGCCTAATTCAATGATCTATTTGGGTTAAGACATTGTAGATACAGTCTGAGTTTTCTTTGCAGCAGCTGGTATCTTTATTTTGGGGTACTTGATCAAAGATTGACTTGATGTTGTTGTTGCTCTTGTCTTCATTCAAACAGTCCACAAAACGAGGTTGATGCTTGGCTTAAAACACTTCCACAGACTGAGTCATGACTATGCTTGGGGTTTCATCTATTGCATTCATCTACTAGTTTGACTTTGTCCGAGCTTGAATGCGGGAATGAACAGTCCGAGCTTGATTTGAAGCCATTCAAAGAAGGTATTCACTGACCCAAGTTAAACCAGTGTTCCACAGGGACACGTCCCGAAGGGTCGAGGACACGTTTCGACATTTCTCGCGTCCTGGGGACTCTGAAACTCCATCTGAAACGTTTCGGGACGTCCCCCTATTGGCGAAACTTGGCGAGACACAGACCGAAACGTTTCGGTGGGCGACGAAACTTGGCGAAACTCGGGGGGACTTCCTGCCGTCCCGACCGAACTTCGCCGAGACTTGTGGGCGTCCCGACCGGACTTCGCCGAGACTTGTGGGCGTCCCGCCCCGAAACTCCGAAATTTTTTTTTCTTAAATTAAAAAAAATTAAATAAATCATTAAAAACAAATTAAAACCATTTAACAAAACTTAAAATTTTATTATTTTATAAAGTTATAAACTTATATATTAAAATTTTAAATTTAAAACATAAAAAAATATTAAAAACTAAATAATAATAAAATTTTAAATTTAAAACATCAACAAAAATTTTAAAAACTAAATAATAATAAAATTTTAAATTTAAAACATCACAAAAATTTTAAAAAATAAATAATAAAAACTATATCTAATTTACAATGTCTAACCTAAAGTATATTATATAATTCTAAACTATCAATGGCCATGAAACAAATATAGTATCATACGATCTAGTATCATTGATTCATTTCTTCAATGTCTAACCTAAAGTATATTATATAATTCTAAACTATCAATGGCCATGAAACAAATATAGTATCATACGATCTAGTATCATTGATTCATTTCTTCAATCACTTAAAAGTCAAATCTGAAGATTATCAAATATGATGTGCATGTTAATCATAGATTCATATTTATATATAAAATATTTATAAATTATTATTAATATAATGATAATCTTGATGAATCTTGTAATGTGTTTGAACTTTGAATTTTGCATTTACATTGCATGATTGCAGATTCCAGAATGATGAATGTTTATTATTGTTGGGATTTATATTTTTCATATTTTTAATATTTTTAAAATTTGGGGGTTGTCTCCACATGTCCCGAATGTGCATCTCCCCGAACCCGCATCCCGCCATCCCCGCTGAATTTCTCTAAAATTTGGGGGTTGTCTCCACACGTCCCAAATGTGCGTCTCCCCAAACCCGCATCCTGGAACCTTGGGGGAACATTGAGTTAAACAGTGTTGGAGTGCAATTCTGGTGTACTAGGAGCAGCTTGTTTTGAGTCCAAACCTAACCCAGCTTGAAGGAAAAAAACAGATTTATCTCAGCATATTCATTACTCAAGGTGGTAGCTTGATACACATAGTTCAAGGTCAAGGTATGAAGGTATGTTATACTCATGTATATGTATATGTACAGTGAAGTGTGATCTATACTATGATGCAGACCTGTTGACACATGCTTGAGGATGATGAATGCTACTTTATACACTTGAAGCATTCGCCTTGATGATGCTGTATGCCTCATGATGATGTTTCTGAGTGTTGACTTGCACTACTAAGGTAAGATCATACTCAATGATATGATGCATGCTACCCTACATACTATGATGATGTAGTATACTCAATGTCGATATGCCTACTCTATGATGATGGTAATATGATGAAGATATACCCTTGATGATGAAGTATGCCATGATGATGTTGACACTACAAAATGAGGGATGATGTAAATAAACGAGTGATAGCAATTTGACAGAGATGAGTAGAAGTTTGAATAGTGGTGTATGAACAATACAATGAAGTATACAGTAGTGTATGTACAATGATACATACAGTGGTAACAACAAAGGATCCAGTGGTGTGTATACAGTGATGTATACCTTATGATGTACACCAAGATGATGATTTGATGATGCACATATACACAATGATGATGAAGCCTACTCCTCGATAATGTATACTTGTCGATATTCCATGATGATGATGTGATGATAATGCTTTGATCAGTGAGAGAAGCAATGACTATGATGTACATGAGCAAAGATTGACCAATGGTATTGATGAACAGATGTGGATGAGCAGATTGACAAGAGTGATGAGCAGAATGATGAGATGAGGTTGATGAGCAAAAGTGGTTGAGCAGCAGATTGATGACAATTAGAGATTGGCATCAAACTTGCAAGAAGAATCTTGCACTTGAGGATTGGACTCCTCAAACCTTTCTTAGTTGGAGCTAAGAAAACCAAGTTGGGTCCTATTACAAGAGTTGGTGATCTTTTCATCAGTTGGTGTTTATTATAATCGAGAAGATTGTAGTCTTCCATTCCCATAAATATGTTGATGTATTTGTAACTTCGGAATGTATTCATCCGTATTTCTTATGTATTGTAACCCGATGTTTATTCCAGGATGTATTTGAGTCATGTCATGCCCCGATGTTCCGATCGGGAAGTTTCTATAATGTGAAAGTCATGTCAAGTCCTTGTGGGTAACCCTCCTATTGGTCAAGGGTTAAAGTCCCTGTAGTTGTGGGGCCCTAGGGTTTTTAGACTATCCTAGTAAAGTCGACCCTAGGTGAGTCATTGTAAGTTGGGGCAATAGTCCCCACCATCTAAGTCAAGGTTAACCCTCCTTGTTGAGCAAAGGGCAAAGTCTCCACAAGTTGTGGGGCACTAGGGTTATTTGACACTCCTAGAGATGTCAGCTCTAGTAAGTAATTGTTAAGTGAGGCCGACATGTTGGAGTGCACTTCAAGTGAACGAAAGAATATAAATAGAGAGTGAGCCTCTCTATTTATCACACACACACTCACTCATTGGGGCACATGAGAGAGAGACAGAAGCTGTGGAGATCATCCTTATGTTTTGGGCTTTTCTATTTTGGTGTTGATTCTATCTCTGAGGAAGTTGCGGGGTTTTCTCCTTTATGGTTTCTCCGAGGAAAATTCTTTGTGTCTCTTGTCTCTTGTGTTGTGATTGTGTTTTATTGTTGTGCATGTTATTCTCTCAGTTAAAGATCCTAAGATAATAATGGTAGCTTATATGATAAAAATCTAACATGGTATCAGAGCTAACCTGAGAAGAAGAAATTGTGCAGCTGCAGAAGCTAGGGCTTCTTACTTTTTGGGTCTCTCTCCACAATCCATCAGCAAAAGTATGCTAGGCTGACTCTCCATTGAAGGGCACATCTTTCTGTCGAAACGGAATTCGATTCCGAGCATTTTCAGTTTTCGATACGGAAATTAGGGCTTTCTATAGAAGAGGAATTTTTGAGTGATCCCGGCATAGGATTGTTCTCCTCATCAAAATTGAAGTTTAGAGACCTGGATCAAGAAATTTGGTTGGGTGAAACTCCGGAAAAGTCAAACCCTAGTTTGACCCCGAGCTAGAAAAACCCTAAATACTAAAACTACTAAGTTTTCGTACATTCGCTATATCCCGAGATTGGCGAAGGATTAGGATCTAAAAATTGCAGGGGCCGAAGATAAAATCCTGATGAACACTGTGTCCAAAATTCAGCCTCAGATTCGCTATATTCTGGGAGATATGATCCCTCCAAGTTAGGGTTCCATCCTCTTCCAGAATTCATCTCTAAACATGACACCTGGGGAAAATTGCTATAGCTTGGGCTACAGAGGTCCAAATGGAATTCCTGAAGTTGTTCCAAAAAGGGCACGGACTGTACTTTCTGTGGTCCGAAGTTCAGACCCAGAAAATGAAACAGTGACATGTGGAAGTCCGTACAACGTCGTTGTTCTGAACAGTCCTATAACAGGTCACCTTAGTAAAAGGATCATAAATCCCAAATGGTGAAACCAATTCTGATGAAACCTGTGGTGTTGGATCAGGGACATGCGAGGTTACCTTAGTGCGAAACTTCAGACACAGAGGAGCAGTAATTTCGGAGATATCTCAGAAATAGTGACAGGCATTTCTACAAAAGAAATTGGAAAACTAGGGCTTCCTGTTCTGGGAGCTTCCCTCCACTGTTTTCAGAAAAGGAGTACATTGGACAGCTCCATTTGAAGAGATCTATCTGTCTATCCAATCAGATCTGAAAGACCCCATGTTTTGAAAATTAGAGTTTCTGTGACAAACCCTAGATCAACAAGCTCCGGAACCAAGACGGACACCTCAAATCGGTAAGATCTAATCCTTTGCTATTTTCATTTGAGGTTCTCTTTTCAAAGTGATCTATCACATCAGCTTGATGATAAGCTTGGTGAAATTGACAACTTCCAAGTATGGAAGTATATGATCTCTCTGAAGAAAATGAATTGGACACCTACATGAGTAGAGAGGTTCCAATTCCAGAGGGAGATGAGGTTAGAAGCCTTACACAAGAAGAACTTGGTCAAGGCCAAGAAGATCATTGTTGATTCAATCACGGATCAACTTGTACCACAACTGTCTTCCCTAAAGACACCGAAGATGTTTGATTCCTTGACCAAGCTATTTTAAGGGAAGAACATACATCAGAAGATGACCTTAAAAAACCAATTGAAGAATGTGAAGATCCAGAATGCAGAGACCATGCAATCATAAGGGTCTCTCAAATCAAAGAACAACTTGAAGCGGTAAAAGAAGAAGTGAAGAATGCAGAAGTGGTGATGGCCACCTTGAATGGCCTCCCAGGATCATGGGATTCATTCATTCAAGGAATGTGTGCCAGAAGGCAGTGATTACTTTCAGTAGACTCTGGGAGGAAGAAAAAACTGGACTCATAAGAAGAGAAAAGAAGATGGGAGCAACTGAAGATCAAGCTCTCACCATCCAAAGAAGATCCCTCAATTGATGAGGAATATGAAGATCTCAACTCTTGAAGAACCTCTTATCCACCTTAACATTTGGATAAGAAACGATTCTATTATGAATGAAGAAGACAATGAAGCTGAACGCTCAAGAAGGAGTCTACCCACGAAACAAATAAAGATAAGTATTCAATTGTCATTTCATGATATTGTTTTGTTATGCATTTGTTTATATTCAGTTGATGTATTATGCATGATAGAATGTTTGCATTAACGATAGTATACTACTAATATGCATGTGATGGGTAAGTAGCTCAAGGTGCTATACAACACTCCATTGCTACTTATCTAGAATGAAACCACTTTGCTGACATATTGGATTGGTGCACAATCTCAATGTTGTCCTGGTAGAGATGGAAGGCATCTAGAAAGTTTCCGTGAGATATGGATGGATGTTGTATTGGCTAAAGCAGTTGCATGATCATATATTTATGCATAAGAATTTTTCATTGTGAATATACCTTATGAAATATTTCTAACCATACAACTGCATTTGACTTGTAGGAAAGATCACATACATAATCACCTACAAGCAAAGAAGGAAGAGACTTGTTCCGAAGAACAAGTGACGACAGTTCAACATGAAGAATAATATGACGAATGCAGCGACAACATTTATGCAGAACCTTCAAGCTATGAAGAAGTAACCAAGAAGAAAGGGAAGACCAGTTCAAGAAGAATGATGTCTAGGATGCAGTATCGATACGTGAAGGGAAGTTCGTAGTTCCATCATGCAGTAGATGGAAACATCGTACAAGGCAAAATTCATAGCACGAGGCCTCTCACGAAAAGAAGGCATAAACTTTAAAGAGTCATTTGCAGCCAGCTTGATGAAGACCTGAACCTTTGCTACAAGGTTGAAGATGAAGTTCTATAGAGGATGACAAGATCTCAGATGGGTACGAGAAGAACTTTTGAAAAAGTTCAAGATAGAGGATCTTGGTATCCAATGATCCTAGATGGATACATAGAAAGCTACTTGTCAATTCGGTACAGAATGTTTCAGTGCATAGAGTACGGAAGACAAAGGGAGTATGATGCTCCGCTTCAGAGGGAGTGACTGCAAAAGATCCTGAGGTTCGACATGGTACGACAGGACAGATAGATTACTGATGACTCTAGGCTTTATCGAGAGTAAAGCAGATTTCAACCTTTGCTTCAAGGTTGAAGGCGGAAGACCAGTGATGCTCCTGTTATGTGTTGATGCACTATTTTCTAGGCATGGAGGTGTGGATAAGGATCCTGGATGATGCACTGTTATGTGTTGATGCACTATTTTCTAGGCATGGATGAAGTATGCAGTAGAGATCCTGAAGAGGTTCAGGATGATAGACTGCATGACCACACCTATGGCATCGAACCTGAAGCTATTGAGTGTTGCTTCATCAAAGACGGTTGATGCTACGATGTATCGTCAGATGATTGGTTCCTTGATGTACCTGACAAATACGAGACCAGATATTTGCTTTGCTGTGAACACATTGAGACATGTTCACCTGATGGTTGCAAAGCATGCAGTGAGATACCTGAAGGGTACAGTTGAGTATGGGATCAAGTGTGATCTCTTGGTTTAGCAGGAAGCAATGTGCAGCACTGAGTACAGCTGACGCAGAGTATGTCGCAGCTTGTTCAGCTAGTGGTGAGGCAGTATGGCTGAGAAAGCTACTATCTGATATATTTGATCTCCAGTTGGATGCTACTTGTATACAATGTGACAACCAGAGTTGCGTGAAGTTGTCAGAGAATCCAGTGTTCCATGACAAGTCGAAGCATATCGAGATCAAATATCACTGTATCAGGGATATGGTGTAGAGGGGAGCAGTGAAGCTCCAGTATGTTGCGACGAAGGAATAGATAGCTGATATATTGACAAAGCCATTGGCTAGGCTAAAGTTCGAGTACTTTAGGGAGAAGCTTGGTGTTCTCCAGATCGAGGTTTCCTCCAAGAGAAAGTGATGAGACCCATAGCCGTGATGAGACCCATAGCCATTCTGACATGGTGAGAGCTTTGGTTCCTTCCATGGTCAGATGTAAAGGCTGAGCCATTCTGTCATGGTGAGAGGATTGGTTCCTTCTATGTCAGATATGAGTGTTGGCCATTCTGTCGAGTAGGACAAATGTAAGGGCAACTGCCATTCTGGGAATGGAGGCACCTGGTCAGTTACCAGGAAAACTCAGTCTAGGTCTGAGAAGCCATTCTAATGTGATAGAGGGATGTGTTCCCACTTGATCAGATGTAAGGGCTGAACCATTCTGTCATGGCTAAAGGATTAGGTTCCTCCCATGTCATATGTGAGTGTTGGCCATGTCGACGAGTAGGTCAGATGTAAGGGCAACTGTCATTCTGGGAATGGAGGCGCCTGGTTAGTTACCAGGTAGCTCAGTCTGAGACTGGGGGCCATTCTGATGCGATGGTAGGATTAGTTCCTCCATGATCAGATGTGAGTGCATGCCCTTTCTGATGCGGTGCTTCATGCATGGTCGGATTGTAAGTGCAGAGCCCTTTCTGATGCGGTGCTTCGTGCATGGTCAGATTGTAAGTGTTGAGCCTTTTCCGATGCGGTGCTTTGCGCATGGTCGAATTGCAAGTGCTGAGCCTTTTCGATGCGGTGCTTTCGAGCATGGTCGATTGTAAGTGTTGTGCCTTTCTGACAGGATGAGGTCGGATGTAAGTGTAGAGCCTTTCCGATGCGGTGTGCTTGCACATGGTCGAATATAAGTGCTGAGCCTTTCTGACAAGATGAGGTCAGATGTGAGTGCTGGGCATGCCTTTCTGACAAGATGAGGTCAGATGTAAGAGCTAGGCGGGCCATTCTAACTTAAGTGTCAGATATAAGCGCTGATGAAGACCTACATGAAGGGTAGGCCTACAAAATTAACTCTGTAGAACTTCCTGTGACGAGAAGAATTGAGATAGCACCATTATGAGATAGCATATGATGATGATCCAGATCAAGTGATCCAGATGTGTTGATCCAGACTAGATGACGATCCAGTTGCGATGATGATCCAGACTTGATGATGATCTGTAATATCCCAAATCCCGATATTTTCTATTTCTAAACAATTATGCGGATACAACTGGGCTTACAAACTGCCAGGCAAAAATCCCTATTTTATAGGAAAAATTAGGGTTAGGGTTTGTGAGATAGAATACACACTTACCACTGATAATGAGTTGGATTGCTTCAGATAAAGTCTGCAAGCACTGAGAACTGGATCGGAGGGGAACTAATCTCTCCTGCCTCCGGTGAATGCCCCAGAAGCAATACACCCAACCAGAGAAAAAGGTGACGCCCTCAAGGAAGGATTTGTCCGATGGATCCACCGATTTGCAGGGCTGATAGCCTTGCTGTGCCAGAGAGATTGGCTGGAATATACTGCAGTTCTGAACCCTCTAAGTAAGATAGCGTCTTGGTTCTCTGAGGCAGCTGCTCACGCCCCTGGTGGTCCGGAAATGCTGATAACTCCTTTGGATGAGCTCAGATGGAGCTGATAATCGCAGAGTGCCGGAGTATGTAGCTGGTGATAAGACTGGTGCTTGAGTTTCTGAAGGAAACTGAGAGCTGGAAGCCCTACAGCTGATTAGAGCTTTCTGGCTGAAAACCCCCTCTTACGGCTGCACCGTGCCACTGCAACAATCTATACCCTGTGCTATATAACTGACGAATGAACTAAAGAACAAGTGGTGAACCAGTATGGCTTACCCGTAATAAGACTAGGACAGATGTTTCACTGCCGAATCCTGTTAGCTGAAGACTCCATCTCCAACCCCAACTGCTGTGCTGCTATCCAAGTGCTCCCAAAATAATAATAATCATAAGTGAGGTCTCCTCTTGCTTTACCATCTATTTATAAAGTTCAACTGCGCAAAACCTAATCTTTGACCTAATTAGGTCACTTTATCTTCTAATTTGCCGTTGACTTGCATGCATGCGGATGGAGACCTAAAAGAGCATGGTCATGCATGAAGGTGGCCTTTGGCCCAGGTGGTTCTTCTTGACCCAGTGAGGATGCCCTAGATCTTCTATGAATGGCATCAATCCTGATCAGATTCCCTAGCTATCAGTAATCGCTCGAACCCACAGGAATCACATAGGTTAGCGGTATGGGCCTCAAGGCCTAAAAGGAAGAGGACATTACATGATCCATATCAAGTGATCCAGATGTGATGATCCAGACTTGATGACGATCCAGATCAAGTGACGATCCAGATGTGATGATGATCCAGCTTAAGTGATGATCCAGATCAAGTAATGATCTGGACTTGATGATCCAGTAGTGATGATCCAGATCAAGTGATGATCTAGACTTGATGATGATACAGTGATGATGATCCAGATCGAGTGATGATCCAGATCCAATGATGATGATCCAGATCGAGTGATGATCCAGATCCAGATGAAGATGACTTGAAGATGAAGATGACTTGAAGATGATGATGACCTAAAGATGAAGATGACTTGAAGATGACGATGACTTGAAGATAAAGATGACGAGAACTTGACTATGATTCAGATGATACAGAGAAGAAGACTTGTGCTGATAAATTGTGTCGAGAGAATACCTTCCTAGTTAAGAAGGAGTGTTGATGTATTTGTAACTTCGGAATGTATTCATCCATATTTCTTATGTATTGTAACCCGATGTTTATTCCAAGATGTATTTGAGTCATGTCATGCCCCGATGTTCCGATTGGGAAGTTTCTATAATGTGAAAGTCATGTCAAGTCATTGTGGGTAACCCTCCTATTGGTCAAGGGTTAAAGTCCCCGTAGTTGTGGGGCCCTAGGGTTATTAGTCTATCCTAGTGAAGTAGACCCTAGGTGAGTCATTGTAAGTCGGGGCAATAGTCCCCACCATCTAAGTCAAGGTTAACCCTCCTTGTTGAGCAAAGGGCAAAGTCCCCACAAGTTGTGGGGCACTAGGGTTATTAGACACTCCTAGAGATGTCGGCTCTAGTAAGTAATTGTTAAGTGAGGCCGACATGTTGGAGTGCACTTCAAGAGAACGAAAGAATATAAATAGAGAGTGAGCCTCTCTATTTATCACACACACACTCACTCATTGAGGTGCATGAGTGAGAGAGGAGAATCTCTCTCAGTGTGTGAGAGAGAAATAGAAGCTGTGGAGATCATCCTTATGTTTTGGGGTTTTCTATTTTGGTGTTGATTCTATCTCTGAGGAAGTTGCGGGGTTTTCTCCTTTGTGGTTTCCCCGAGGAAAATTCTTTGTCTCTTGTCTCTTGTGTTGTGCTTGTGTTTTATTGTTGTGCATGTTATTCTCTCAGTTAAAGATCCTAAGATCATAATGGTAGCTTATATGATAAAAATCTAACAAAATAAAGCTTAAAATTACATGTATTCTTGTGTCTCTCTTGATGTGATGATTGTGCTTATAACTCATGGTTGATTTAGCTAATGCATATGATGTAATCGATAACATAATGCTTGATATACTTTGATTGGTTAATTGAAGGTAAAAAGGTTTAAATTGCTCACACAATGATTCACCACCTTCTTATTGTGGCCATTGTGTCCAACATATTTCTCAATACTTCCATCAACTGCATGCTTTATCTTGTAGATACGCTTGGAAGATACCACACTTTTGCCTGCTGGTTTGGGAACTATATCCCAAACATCATTCTTCATTATAGATTGGTATTCTTTCGTCATTGCTTCTATCCATTCTTTTTTCTATACAGCTTCTTCATAACTAGTAGGTTCTTGATCTACAAGATCACACATCAAAGCCACATAATTGGAAAATGGTTTTGATTTCTTGCTTACTCTTGTGGAGCCTTCTAGAGCTCCATACTTCTTTGCTTCTTGTATAATTTCTCTTACCCAAGAAGGATTTCTCTTTCGTGACATATTCATAGTAGGAGGTTCTAGCATATCATGGTCCTCTAATGTTTCATCTTCAAGGGAGGGTGCAACTTCTATACTTCTCGGAGGTACATCTTCTTCATATACTTCTTCGTCAAATCTTACATCTCTACTAATCTCCATGCGATGGAATCCTGGAATGTATATTCTAAAGGCTTTGGAGACTTCACAGTATCCAACAAATATTCCCTTCTTTCCGGAAGGGTCCAACTTGGTTCTCTTTTCTTTTGGTATGTGAACATATACTGGGCAACCAAATATCTTGAGGTGGCTCAATTCAAGCTTCTTTCCTGTGAACATTTCTTCTGGAGTCTTGAATCCAAGGGCACTATGGGATAATCTATTATGAACATAAATTGTCGTCCTTGTTGCTTCAGCCCATAGATGCATTGGAATATCTTGATCGTGTATCATTGTCTTCACCGCTTCCATAATGGTCCTATTATTTCTTTCCACAACATCATTTTGTTGAGGATTGTAGGGAGTGGTTAGTTCCCTCTTGATTCCAGCTTCTTTACAAAAGGCTTCAAACTCTTTTGAAGTATATTCTCCACCATTGTCTGTTCTAAGTGTCTTGATTCTTCTTTCTGAATGATTCTCTATCTAGGCTTTGAATTCCTTGAATTTTCAGAATACTTCATCCTTTGTTTTCAAGAAATATATCCATGTCTTTCTTGAATAGTCATCAATACATGTAACATAATATTCATAACCACTCAAAGATGTGGAGGGAATTGGACCACATAAATCAAAATGGATTAATTCCAACATACCTTTAGTCTTTGTCTCACTCTTTGGAAATGGATTCTTGATATTCTTTCCTTTTGCACATCCTTTGTAAATGCCTTCATGATCGATCTTCAAATCTAGTAATCATGTCACTACTTTGCTCACATAGGGTAGTGCTTTGTAGTTGATGTGAGCAAACCTCCTATGCCATAATTCACTTGGGCTAGTGGTCTCATGAACAAGGGTTGTTTCGGACTGTCCCTTGAGTTTATATAAGCCTCCTTCTTCTTCACCAATGACAACTGCATCTTCAATTGATTTTCCTTTGGCCCACATAAGTACTTGTCCATCTATGAATGCAACCCTATATCCTTTCTTATCTAATACTAAGATAGAATGTAAGTTCTTCTTCAAACCTAGTACATATAAGACTTCCTTCATCTTCATGGGAGTTCCAGAATCAAACTTGTAGCTTGCTTCACCAATTCCTTTGATAGGGTATTGATAGTCATCTCCTAATGATACCTTTTGAGGAGAGTTCTTCTCTTCAAGTTTTGACAAAGTTTTCTTTTGTCCTGGCATGTGCTCTGAAGCACCACTATCAATAAGCCGTGTATCTTCTTCAGGGATCACAGACCCAAGGAGTGCAGAGAATAATACATACTCTTATGCATCTTCTTCTTTTGTTTGTTTTCTTCGAGGTCCTTCTTCCTCTTCTTCTTCATCTTCATCTTCAACTAGGTGTGCATGATGTCTTTTGTTGTTGTTCCTCTTCTTGTATTCTTCTTTCTTCAATGGACAATTTCTGGCAATGTGTCCTATCTTGTCACAATTGAAACATTGAAAGTTGGAGCAGTTTCTTCTCTGATTGTTTCCTCTTGTCCTTTGGAACTTCTTGGGAGGTTGAGACTCCTTGAGGCTTTCCTTCTTGAAGTTAGACTGACTTCTTCCTCTCTTGGAATGGGTGGCTAGGGCTTGATCATCTTCTTTAAGTAGAGCTTCTCTATTGGCTACTCTAGCCTCCTCTTGGATGCAATCTTCCCATACAATGTCCAATTTCATGCTTTCCTTTCTGGCACACATAGTCTGGATGAATGAATCCCAAGGTCTAGTGAGACCATTGAGAGCAGTCATAACTAGCTCATTTTCATCAATGGAGTCTCCAATGGCTTCTAGTTGCTCCTTGAACTAGGAGACCCTTGTGAAGTAGTCTTGGATTGATTCTCCTTGGCACATCTTGGTATTCTTCAATTGAGATCTCAGATTCATCTTTCTATTGATGTTCCTTCCTTCATACATTCTGGATAGGGCATCATACATCTCCTTTGGGGTCTCTTTAGATGACACTTGAGGAATCAAGTAGTCTTTGATAGAATCAGCAATGATCCTCATTGCCCTACTCAGGTCCTTCTTGTGCTTTTCCTTAGCTTCATCCTCTTCAAGTTCTTCAACTTCTTCTTTGATGTATTTGTCAAGATCATTCTCTCTAAGAATGAGGACAATCCTATATTTCTATGCCCGAAAATTCTCTATTCCTTCTAGCTTATCCTCAATCTTAGCGCTTAGGGCCATCTTATCCAGGAGGTCACTAAAAAATGAAATTTCTCAAAATGCAAAACTGACCTTACCAAGAGATGCGCTTGACTAAGGCGAATTGATTGGTACACTTGGTTTCTGGAGATTCCAAATTTTCACCTCTCAAAATTGACTTGCGAGATTCTAATCTGCAGTTTTTGTAAATTTTTGGTTTTCTGCAGTTTTCTAGTCCAGAGTCAAACTAGGGTTTGACTTTCCCAAATATCTACCCACTCAAAAATTTCGATCTAGGGCTCAATAGATGCGCTCTAGAGAGGCACAACTTTCTATGCAATCAGATCTCCAAAATTCCAACTATGACAGAAACCATAATTTCTTGCCAAAGGGAGACGAGAGAGAGTTTCACCTCGTGAAAGCAGTCTTATTCAAACTAGCTCTAATACCATGTTAAGATTCCATATGCTAATCTAGGTATCATTAGTATTCAATTCAATTTCACAATAATAGCATATGCAGGTTCACTCAAAGAAACACAATCATAAGATAGACACAAATTTATCGTGGGAAACCCTTTAGGGGAAGAAAGCCCAGCAAAACTTCCTCTATATAGATGTATCAAAAGTACAAAGACAAAACCTCAAACATGTGCTCCTTCTACTTGTAGATGTGTCTCTCTCTCTCTCTCCTATGCGCAATACACAAGTGAGTGTGTGTGTCCAAATGAGGAGCACACCACTTCTATTTATATTTTATCTTCCACTTGACTTTTTCCCTAACTAGGTCGGCCCCAACAAACTTACTAGGCCGACTTTACCTAGGAAGACACAAAACAATATAATATTATTTTCCTAAGGGTTCTATTGACCCAACTTACAACGAAGGTTTTACCTCATGACTCTATGATGACCAAATACAATAATAACATCCCGACGGAGGAATAAATCATCTCCGATAGATTCCAACAATAAAATACACTTAGAATATTCTTTGAAGTTACAATATTTCAACACTCATTCTACTAATCCTACACCTATGAATCCAAATTCTTTATCTAATCAAGTCTCTTCCTCTATTCCAGTCTCCCAACCTATTTCAATGGCTCACACAACCGCGAACACAAACACAAATCAGCCCCGAGCCTTTGGCAATAAGGCTAAGGCCTTGCCTTTTGACTTATATCAAATAGCTGGGTCACCCCATGATATGCCAGACAAATATTTCGAGAGCATTCCTAAATTATCTGATAATTTCACAACCACCATCGCAGACCATATAGATGTTGTGTGGTCACACATGAAAGCTTACAATGCTAAGGAGGAGGATGTATACATGATGGGCCTTTTGTTTTCGTTAGAGGGTGAGGCCCATAGATGGTTTGATAGGCTTCATGCTTCATCAATAGGGGGGTATGATGCTTTTGTCACTATTTTAAAGGGTCAATGGTCAGCAAAGCTAGATGGCAGATTCCTTCTGAACCAACTTTTCGAAATTAGAAAGAAGAAAAATGAACCTTAGGTTTGACAAGACTATAGCGAGTTTACCTGACACTATCAAACCTAAGGACTAAGCACTCTTGATCCATTACCTAAACGCTTTTGATGGATGGCTTGGTTATCATTTAAAGGAAAAGAATCCAGCTGACCTAAAGCATGCCCAAGACAATGCAAGAAAAGCTAAAGCAAATAGTGTGTCTATGGGAAAGCAAAATTTCTTCGACTCCTACGGTCCATCTTCATCTAAAACAGAGTCACGAACTAGGAAAGTGAAAGAACCATCTAAAGAACTGGTTGATATGTTGGAAAACATGCAAGAGATGGTAAAAAAATTGGCTCTAACAACAAGGGACCTAGCTAGGAGTACAGAATCCAATAGGTATAGGAACCAGTATGGACCTAAACCTTATTGGAACCCTCAAAAGAGACCCATGAATGATGACTTATGAAAGAATCCCGTGAATCAAGCACCACCTGATCCCAACACAGTTAATTGGACTAGGGAACAAGAGCAGGAGGATCTTGATAACTATCCTCATGAAGAAAATGAAGAAGAGGATTCACCAAAAAAGATTAACTTCACTGATGACTTTGATGAAAACTTTGGTAGAGTTCTTTTTGATATGGAGGATGATAGTCAGGATGATTCCCCCAATACATGCCACATTCGTCCTTTAGAGCAAATAAATGAAATCAACAAACCCATAGTCCAAATCTATAAAAGGGAGAAAAGTAGGAAAAGGTCGTTTCCTTTTCTTGACTGGAAGTTGGAAGAAAAGAAGGATGAAGATAAGGAATTGGATAAAATTCCTGCCGAGTATGATTTGAATATTAACATTGAAAAGTAATTGGACAAGATCATGCAAAACATTCCCCTGACTGAGTTGATTAAGATTTTGTCCGTAAAGAATCAAGTGACTAAATTCTTTGATAGTATTCATATAGTCGGCCAAAATGACAGTGTTGTCGAAACTCTTCACAGTCCACCTTTGAATGTTGCACTCCGGGAGAAAGAGGACCCTCCAATTGAGATTAGGGAAATGCTTTATGAGAGAAAAAATGGAGCGCATGAGCCTTTCTATCTTACTCTTCACATCGGTGAGCTCCTATTACACAACTGTATGATTGACTCTAGAGCAACCATGAATGTAATGCCCAAAAGTATCATGGAGGCCATGGGGATGAAAATCACTAGACCTTATAAGAATGTGTGTGGAATGGATTCGAGGCCTATCCATGTTTTTGGATTGATCAAGAATCTTCAAGAAGACTTGTTTGCTTGTTCAAACATATCCACTCTCGTGGATGTTGTAGTAGTTGATTTGCCCCCAGTTTATGGGATGCTTCTTAGTCGAAGATGGTTAGCGGGATTAGGCGGTCAGTTACAGATGGACTTATCATATGCCACTATTCCCAACTCTGATGGAGCAATGGTGAGGATTTACCTCGATCCTTTCTATGATTGACATTTACAGCGATATGAGGATGGTGTAAAGAATTCATATGGCAAGGGTGAGTTGTTTCCTGATGGTGTGTTCATGGTTATGGAAGGAGGTAATAATTCAGCAAGAAGTGAGGATGACATTGAGAGTATTTGAAGATCTTTTCGAGAACTTGATTCATCAGAAGAAGAAAGGGATCTTCAAAATCTTGATCATAGGTCTGATCATGAGTTGATGATGTCTGAAGTCTCTCATGAAGACACTCATGATTTGATGATTGTTGGTAGTGCAGGATGCTTTGATGTTTCTAACCGCCTTCGTAATCCCACTCTAGGATTTGGAGGCATTGATCCACATGTGACTATTACACATGAAGAGATAGAACAAAGATTGTAGGTTGTCAGGAGAAACATGGAGACGCCAGTAGAAGACCTTATACCCCCTCCTGAGCAAAGAACCTTTAGAACGTTGAGAGAGTATACTGTTAATATGAATGTCAATCAAGATAGGGCACAACAAGGCCTTCCACCAATTTATTGGTAGGAAAGCAACAGTATGCCCATAGATAGACAAATTATTCATCCTATTGACCCACCTCCCATAACGAATAGTTTTCCTAACTTCCCTAGTTTCCGCTTACCACGAGAGAATCCTCATCATGATGAAGAGGGCACCCATATCGACATAACATCCTTTACAGTGCCTGTCCTTCAGAAGAAGGATCTAGTACTTATCAGGAGGAGATTTCTTCCACTTATCCCTTGCACACATTGTTAGAAAACGCTCTTGAAGAATTACTGATTGCAAATGATACGTAGAGTAACACCATACGCTCGCAATCTGAAAAAAGGAAGTATTGAGTTCCTGGAGAGAAATAGAGTCCCTCGGATACTAGTAGGGAGTATTCCCGTACAGTTTGAGGAAGATCTTGCAAAAAATTATATTTTTAATCCCTACCAAACCGTAGCATAGAGCATCTCCTTATCCTCGAGGGAATGTCGATATGCCTTTCACTACCATAAGAGATATTCAGCCTATACCTTCCACGATAAACCAAAAACAGTTCGACCATGGCGATAGAATTGTCTTAAGGAATGCGGATTATTTTCGCATTTCTAGAGAATTTGTTGACTTATGGGTTGGCCCATTCAAAGTAGAGCACGTAGAAGGAAAGTTTTATTATTTATCTTCTGTGAATGGACATCAGTTTCACAGCCTTGTTCATGAGACTAGTCTACGAGACTATACACCTTATCTGACTTAGGAAGACCTTCCTTTCCTGTTTAGTTTAGACTAGGAACTTGAATAAGCTCTTTTGAGCAATAGGATTGAGTCTTCAGTGTTGCATGGTCTCGAGTCTTTTCAGTCTTTGTTACTTTCTGCCTGAGTCTTCCTTAATTGCCTAACAGTTTTTAGATTAGATTTTTTTGTTTTAGCACTTTACTTTCCGCATTGATATTTCAGCATTTACTTTTCAGTATTTTATTTCCAGTTTTTATTTTATTTTTTGCCACACATACTACTAGGTAGTGTTGTATCCATCATGCACAGAGGTAGGTTTTACTAAAGATGGAGCAATAGATCGGGTGCATCTTTGATGATTGGATGAGCGTTGTTGCGTACCAGAGATATCTGAGGTTCTCATGCGCTCTCTCCTTTAGAGCACCTATCCCAGTCGGTGCCAGATGTTGTCACATATATAATAGCTAGGATACTTTTGTTCATGAGCAGTACTGAGCAGTTATTTGAGACAGTCCTTTACTATGAGATTAACAGACGGTGAGCCACCAGTTGATGATCTCCCACTTTCAGCAAATCCAAAGTATCCAGATTAACCAGTTCTATGCCATGACTGAGCCTCATGATCCCAGATTCGATGACTAAGTTAGTCATTCTTTCATGAACCAGAGCAGAGACTATTATAGTGCCCATGATATGTAGCAGCATGAGTTGTTCCAATGATCTTCAAATTGGTTCCAGATCCAGTGCAAGTATATGACCCAAGTGATATTATGGTTTGTGCATATGGATTTTGATGTTGCTCTGTTACCTATTTTAGCAGTGAGACTTGGTTGATATTGATTATATGTTGGCAATACTCTATCTTGGTTTCACTTGGAATCTAAAGTATAAATAATCTAGTTGTTTTGACAGAGAGATTCTTTTATATACTCATTGGCCTTTCCCTACTCCTAGTATGGATTTGGTCATTTCCCCATAGGGACATAGCTTGCTAGTCTTGGCACCATCTACACTGTCTTTGTCCATCCGTTGCCTTCCCTTGTTGTTGATTAACCTTGACTTGTAACTTGACTAGTGAAATCTGGGATTTCCCCCACCTTCACCTCTATGTTGGAATAGGTCTCCATGTATAAATTGGGTCTCAGTGTTGGTTTATGTGATGCTTGTCATAGGGAATGTCTACCTCTAGGTCTTGAACACAAGTAGTCCTACCAAAGAAATGTTTTTAGACACTAAGGCATCAAAGCTTAAAGTTATTCTAAATGGATGCCCTGCCAGCAAAATCAAAGTGTCTCTAGACACTACTGCAAATAAAAGTAAAACTAGCTAGTTTCTAAGAGATGAGCACTCATCCATTGTATGGTGTAAGGCTCATTTATCCCCACAAAGTATCAAGGTGAGGCAAGCCCCTCAGGGTTGAGCCTTAGTCATTTTCCGGAAGCCCAGAAGGCTTTCCAGGGCACCTGCTCTTGGAGGCTGGCAAGTTGGTAATAAGAAGTAAAGTTGATGGCTAGAGGATGAGCACACATTCTTTGTATAATGTACGGCTCATATGCCCCCACAGCGAAACATGGAGACACTAGCCCCAGAAGGTTGTCTCTGTCATTTTCAAGAAGCCCGGAAGGCTTACCAAGGCACCTGCCTTTAGAGGTTAACTAGTGTAATAATGTTGTGCAAATAAAGTATAAAAAGGTTGCATGTTTAGAGTCTAGTGGAGCCTTCTCATCATTCCACCCACAAGTGAGACACCGCCATTCCCTATTGTTCACCTAGTCCAACTTATGTGTTGTGTGGATCCCCTTGTCCTTTAGCCCAGGTCCTTACAATGTCGAGCTATTAAGCCATCCCCTTGGCCTTACCTGGTTTTAGTTCCCTTCACCCTTGACTAGCAAAATGGCTAAATCTATAAATGAGTATACACTGGAGGCTCTTGTTTAAAACAACTAATCATTTTAATTTAGATTATTATATATGTACTGTGCTTATACTTGCCAACAGAATCTAATTGTACTTGAGTCTCACTGTTAGCATAGATAATTGAGCATGCATGTCCATTTTATACTTTGCAGTAACAGAGTTTAGCACTTGGGTCATTATTTGATCACTCTTGACCCAGTCAACCCAGTGATTGACCAAGCGAGGAGTAGGGTCCAAGATGAGTTATACACCGATGGTTATGGATGATGATTATTTATCGTCTACAGGTGTCCATTAGACATATTCATGCTTCAGATGGTGATTTGCTATGATGGCTTGTATTATTTTTATGATTATCAACATTTCAGGCTTTAATATTATGGTTTTGACATGGATGGGGCTTCTGATGTACCTTTGTGATGGACATATTGTGCATGAGTACTCATTCCTAGTTGATTTGGACATTTTGAGTCCATTGGTTCCGCTGCTTTTCAGTTTCGAGCAGTTACAGGACAGATATGGGTCTCTTCGGCTTCTGCAGCAAATTTGCCATGGGAAAAATGAAAATAAAACACAGTGTGGAGAGCAATGAGATCTCCTAGGGCGCCAGAGGGAATCTTGAAATGTAGCCAGTCAATTGTACCATACTACCATGGTGCCAGATCCATCCGTGCAGTCGTTTGGCTTCAGTTTTTGGTCCCCTCTGAAATATTGGTTGTTTTATGTTCCCAAGGCAACATTTTAATAATAAAAAATGGCTAATGAGGAAATTGATTGGGAAATTGAGGCAAAGGAATGGCATCAAATTGGTCCAAGGCACAGTGTTTGGGACACCATCATCCAACATCATGTTCACTCCACTTTGAGTCCACACATCCCTCATTTATGCACTTTGAGGATGTTTTGGTGTATTTTGAGGGTGATACCCTAGTGATTTTTATCACTCCTTTTATACTATTTGCCACTACACCTTGTTATTGTGTCATGGGGCCATGCTAGCGAAGGATAACATGACCTCCTATCCCCACCATGTGCTACTTTGTGGTCATTAGTCACATTTTATGTGGTGCGCCCCCTTATTGGGCATTTCTAGTGATGCGCCCCCTTCTATTAGTGAGTTGAACCATGTGAGATATATCTGGCTAATCTTAGTCGTAGATTAGGATGATGTTATCGTATGATCCTGGCCCTTGATCTTTTTGGATCTAGGTTTTATGTACTTGAAAGATCTATATATTGAGATACACTCTCATTTGTAAATGGAGTTTTGGCTCAAGAAATATTGAATACAAGAAAAATTTTGCAAAAACTCTTGGAAGCTTTGTGAATGTATTTGGATGTGATTGTTATGCCTCTTGCTTGGACATTTCAGTAAATCTTGCATGCAAATACATATTTTTTTTGGAAGGTCGTACTGATCTTTTGTAGGGTAGCAAATTGGTTGGAGGAGATTGCTAAGGCGCCTTGCATCGTCTTCTGGTCTTGTCTTCAGGGGGGTTTTCAATTGCTACTTTGTGCATTGGATTTTTCTCTATAGATGAAGTATGTAGCTTATCTTTTTCATCCGTGAACAAATCTCATTCATAGTTTGATTTTGCAGGTGGAGAAGAGGGGGCGCACTTCCTTATTTGGGTGTTTTTCTTCTATTGTGTGTCGTATCTCGCTCGAAATTGTAACCAAGGCAGTCCCAAGTATTTTCATGTACGATCTACAAGGTTCGTATTGTTTTTCAGTATTTTCATCCATTTGTCCATTTAAAACCCTTGTTTTGTAGATCTGATAGATTCGGTGAGTTTTTTATGATGGCCATCAAAACCCACCTGTAGATTGTTGAATAAACCATAGATCTCGAATTTCACGTAAATCAGACTCCATTTGCCCCAGGATCTAGCACTAGTCTCTCTAGGTGGGAACGCCCCCTTTCGATGGGTGGCCAAATCTTCAGATCTATCAGTTGGGTATGCTTGAACCCACTCGATTTTCACAGATATATCCTTCAAGCACCTGGATCTAGTCATCTCATTACCTAATCTACCTTTCTGTGTCCACTTCGTCCACTTTTTCTCTTGTATGTGGCTAGATCTTTCTAGATCTACTTTGCTTAACTCATTGTGGTACTGTCCTTCTTAAGTTGGAGTATTTTACAAATTCATTAAAGTCTCCCCAACTTCACCTTAACTCTTATACCACATCCATTTCCTAAATCTAGACTACCTCAGTCATTATCTCTCTCTTTTACCCATTACTTACCCTTAGGAGTGTCTTGAGTAGGTTCGCTAGCCCTTTTAGGCTAGTAGGGTCTCCCCCCTTGGTCATTATTCGGATTGATCTAAAGCGACAAGAGCCCATCCCGTGTGACAACTATCCTTCATCCGTAGTGGACGAGGCCCTTGCGGTGTCTTCAGTTAGCTACCCCACCTCTACCGTCTCGTATGGGATACCTTTAGTGGGTAGCTACACTTTGTGTGATAACAAGAACTCTTGTGCATAATTCCACTATGAAGTCTTGTAATGTTATTCTCTTTCCCTGATAGAAGAAGGTAACAAATTTCCTTTTTACGTTGAAAGTGAACCTTCCTAAAGTTCCCAACCAATTAAAACCTAGCATTATGTAAATATCTTCATCATTTATAGTTCTAACGATGAATTGAGATACAAAAGTATAATTATCCATTCTCAAAGGCAAATTGTTTATTTGATCTCCATCCCATTTGTTTATCGTTGTACTTGATTCTGCAATTTGTAATTTGCTAAGCAATAGCAACGTCAAATAAATTCTCCATTTTAGTTGGACAAATTGCGATGACAACATCACTTCCGTGAAGTGTGCTCTTAACTTTTAAGATCTCTAGAGAGCATTTTGAGAAAGCATTAAAAAATGTTTTATCTATCCCTCCTATTTTTAACTCGTTTTACTTTATGTAATATATTTTTAACACTTCAAAAATTACTTTCAATATATATGTCACCTGACTCAAGGACATGGAAATATGAGTATCTAACACGGACATGGTGCCCCTCGGAATCAAGACACACACACACACACACACTCACTATATATATATATATATATATATATATATATATATATATATCGACATATAGATCAAAGTTTTTACAAATATGAAATATTCAGTAGAAATTACAATCAATACACAATGTGCAATAGTAATTTAGTAATTACACATTCACAAATCATAGTGAGACACATAGATGATAGATCAAGATGTTGGAACCATATTTCTCATGGACATTAAGTCATCAAAATCAAAATATATTGCATAGATGTTGGAATGCCACTAGCAAATAGACTAATAGTAAATACAAAAAGGGGTAGATCAAGATGGAAGAATCTCATATGTCAACAAACCTCCACCACGCCCGAATAAAAAAACTCACCACTACTCTCTTCTTCTTCTTCTTCTCTGTCGTTGTCCTCCTCCTTCTCCTCCTTTCTTCCCATCTGAGGATTTGCATCTGCTGGTGTGGAGGATGACCCCTCCAAAAAATCACTATCAACAAAACTGACCGGCTCTAGCACTGGATCATTACGATCCATGATGGCTAATGCCAACTTATTAATGTTGTCCAAACCCATATCATTAGGAAAGACATCCCACATCTTTGTCTTTCCCTTCACCCACTCCTCCCTCTGTCTGTAAATAAGAGGAAGGTTGGTGTACACATACACTGTCTATTCCTTGGAATGCTCAAGCCTTCTCTTCTTCAAACTATACAAGTTACCATATGTGCTCCAATTCCTCTACAAAATGATGTAACTTGAGAGATGATCCCTAAGGCTAACTTCCGTAAATTAGGGTATGTTGCCACATGAGTTTCCCAACAATCACAGGGTTTCTTAACCCCCTGTCTCCAACAACGTCATAGCCTCCAAATCTCCCACTGGCAATAGAAACTCTACAAATCCCTCACCTCGTCGAGTAAGTCTCTATCCTGATATAGCTGTCTAAATGTTATCTTCCTCCCTAATGAAATCTCTCCATCCATCTGAGGAGGGATTCTATGTGAGGGCCCACCATTGAACCATTCATGACAGTAGAATTTGGGGTTCAATGAGTGGGCCAAGCAATGCAAAGGTGTGTAATTCGTATCCCACCTGGAGATAAGAATATGATGTATGGTAAGTTCTCTATCGATGTCTCATACTCGAGACACTCATTCTCCATACAATGCTCTGCATGGACTCAATCATGGAATCCCACCCCTCATAAACATCTGCTAGGATGGGCTAGTCTATGTCTGCAAACTGCAACAAAGAAATGACTGGCTCCCTGATCTTAATGGTAAGATCTACCCTCTCCCACCAACCATCATCTAACACAGTGTCCTTTACCTTTTTGGAAGCAATTTGATTTGTTTTTCTCCAAAAAGACCAAAACTCTGAAATAACCATGATGAATGATGAAGCAAACCGAGTAATTGCACTCTTCAACAATGAAAGATGTGTGTACTCTTCGTAGATTGTGAGGGCATTGGTGTGGTTTTGTACAAAGTTATAGATATGGCGTGCATCATCAATAAGGTTGCATTCCATGTCACATCTTAAGCAATAGATTTCAGTGCTAAATTCAAAGAATGGACAACGCAAGGTGTCCAAAATACCTATACGAGAAATAAAAGCAAGTATAAATGATTCTACAACTAACAACTCAAATCTACAAAATAACCTTTCCCCTAGATGAATCTTGTGCTAAATTCAAAGAATGAGCAAATTAGCAATGCAAGGTGGTCAAAATGAAAATACCTATAGATATTTAACTTCCACAATCAAGCCAGCAACCTTGCAAACAAGTGCATTATCTGTGATGATTTGTACACAAGAATCAACGCCTACTTCTTCAATGACTTTGATGAACAACTCGCCCATATACTGTGCATCCTTGTATTTCTCAAGAGCATTCACCGCTTTCACGAACACCGTCCATTTTGGGAAGACACCATGAAATTGACAAGTGGATGGCACGCTGCATTTGTCCATCCATCAAAAACAATACTGACACTGGATGAGGGCCATGTTGATCTAATTAGCTCAATAATTTTATCCACCTCCTTCTTTCCCTTAACCAACAATGTGGTTCTAAGCTTCTCTAAACTAGGAGGCACATAACAAATTGGAGCTCAGTCAATTAGACTTTGACACATCTCAATAAACAATGGTGGTTGTGCAACATTGAATGAAATGAAGTTGAGGTAGAAAAAGAATGCAATGGTAAGGTCCACCTCCTTTCGCGCCTCTTGTTGGAAAATCATGTCCATTGGACCACTTGTAGTTGGCCCCTTTCTTGTTGGATGAATATCAACCTCAATCCCATATTTGTTGGTGGAGACCTAGTGCTAGACAGTTTCCTAAAGAATGGAAAAGAAACCTCATTCTTTTGTTTCTTGTTTACTGCTTCCACCTTCCCTAAGCCAACATGATCCTCTCTTTCCATGTCCCTTCTTTGGATAACACTCACTGCTTTACATGCAGCAAGCCCACAAGGAAGGCCCAACAAACAACCCTTGAACCAGTAATAGGTGCTCTTGATCTCATTCTTGCATAAATCACAAGTCCAACTCACACTACCTCCCCCACCGAGCCTTTCCCCAAGCCTTTCTTTCCTTGTCACATACTTCCACAAAGGGTATTTTGTCAATTAGGTTTGTTGTCTTGCTAATACAGAGTTATATAGAGCTTGAGCTCCACTAGCAGCTGATGGAGCACTAGCAACAATAGATGAACTTAGGATTTGAGGGGGAAGAGGAGGGGAGATACCAAGAGTATGTCATCGTGGATTTGTTTTTGTCCTCGTCTCTCATTTTTGTCTCCTGTAGCCAATGTTCTTCGGAATCTTTAGCAATCTTGTTAACTCTACCTGTGAATAATTTATGCATGTTAGCTGTAAATCTATCAATTTTGTTGCCTAACTCTTTTTGGCCTCCCGCTAACTCTTTATGCGATTTCCCGATGTTATCGATAAATTAGTGAGGTGTTATTGCTTTTGTCTTCATCATTAGAGAAAAATTGCAGTCTAAAATGGGCCTCCTAATGAAAATAATAAAATAATAGCTAAACTAATAAAATAATATTTATGAATTTTGGAGAAAGAGAAAAAACTACTTTTTTCTTCGTATTTTCAAAATATCTCCTTGTGGTTTTACTCAAATTTTGTGAGATTTTAAAAACCGATCAACTTGGACTCAAAATCAATCGAGTTGACCCCTTTGGGTTATGAGTCATTGCTTAAACTGGCTCAACAAACTAGTTTGGTACCAAACCGATTGAGTCAAGGTCTGACTCGGCCAGTTTGGTATCAAACTGATCAAACCAACCATAAGTTGATGTGGGTCCGATCGAGACACACATGTGGGAGGAAAAGTTGATATGGATCCTTCTAGAAACAACTTGCTTGACAGTGACAAAAGCTAACTTGGAATGACAATATAAAATCCTTAAAGTAAAAGTTTTCCCTTTCTATTGTTTTACTTAAATTTTTTATATTATCATTAGTTGTTTCAGGATGTTTGAAAGTGGTTCCAACCACATCGAACATCATATGATGAAAATAAAATTTCACACAATGTTGTCAGACTCAGACTCAACTAGCTTGGGACTTAACCAACTTAGCAACTTACATAAGACTTGGCAAATAGAAGAAAAAAAACTCAAAATATAGTAAATTTTGCGCATTCGCAAATTCATTGTATCATCTCATAAAAAATGATAATACAACATTTGACGCCCCATCTTTATATGCAAAATAGTGAACCGTAAGATGAGTCCTTGAACAAATTCACAAATAGTACCAAGTTAAAGTACATAACTCAAAACATAAGTAGAAAATCAAAGTAGACAATGTCTTCATGTCCAATCTCAAGTCTCATGCATGACTACAAGAAGTAGAATGCCTAGAATAGGGCCTAGAGGAGCCAGCACCAACATCGCTCGACCAAAGTAGCAATTGTGATGCAAGTGTATTGGGTGTTCCCATTTTAGAAAACGGAAACACTAGAAGGATCCTCAGTCTCCTCATCAAGCAATCTCAAATCATCAGCAAGAGATTCATACAAAAAGTACAGGTGCATATGACTAAAATCGCGTCAAGTGCAATCCATATCTAACCCAAAACACATAAACAAAGAGGCTCTAAATAGCCTCTAGAGTCCAAAAAAATTCAAAATGTCATCCTACAACAAATAACTACATATCATCAAAACCATTGCATATATTGGGATCCTATTCGTCAATAGCACCATGTGCCCCCCACCTCTAGGCTCTAGGCCTTGCCTCTATCTCAAATCTCAAAGTTGACACTCCAAGGACATTAGTTGACACCCTACAATTTTAAAACCTCCTAATCCAAGCATTAAAAAAAGGTAGAAAAAGGTTCACATGCATAATAATCAATTTTGCTCGAGTAAAGGGTACATTTTTACTAAGGTCGTGACAAGGGAGTTAAACAATTAGCACCACCGACAATGAGGTACACAGAGGGGTTGATGTGCTTGATTAAATGCCAATACCCTACCATCATACATGCTAGAATCCAGTGGAAATGTTGCAATCCTGAAACCCTGAACATTGTTAAGTCTGCTGAATTCTGAAGGGGATCTAAAATTTTACTTTTTGCATATGAAGTCCGATGAGGTTGGAACCATTCTCAAACATCGTGAAATAATTAATTGTAATATTAAAAATTTAACTAAAATGATAACAATGATTTTGACATCCCATCCAATATTCAACAGAGTTAGCAGTTTTCATAATTCTAGTTAACTAAACTACACCAGACTGAAGACAAGTCCACTAAACCATCAAAAGACACCAAATGTCACCCTACTCTTCAACTACGTGACACCAGGGAAATATAGAACTATTAAAAAATAGGCATCCTAAAGGACAGTCCTATAACTCATGATGAGGATCCCATTTCCAACTGCGGTGATAGCTTTCATGATTGATCATGTTGATCAGTCATATGTAGTAGGCAAGTACATTGTAGGCTTGTAGCACATTGTATTTTGGATTCTAGAGGCCATTTAAAGCCTTGCTGATTATGTATTTTGTTTCACAAATGTATTGAACTCAATGCCATTTTGATATATTTACCCTTACATGGTATATACATGAGCAGACTTCAAATATTTTGTCTCATTGTTTGGAAAATTTCAAATATTTTTTCCATTAAAATTTATTATTTTATGTATTTTTTAGTGAATCGTGTCATTAAGTTCAAACCGGTCCAAGTCATGGTCGAGTCCAAGTCCGAGTTGACCCTCGACCAAGTCTGCGTCTGAGTTTTAAACATCAATATATATATATTGTTTACCTTTGAGGGTTAGCTCAAGTGGTAAGGAGCCAGATGTAAGATCTCTCCCCAAGTGAAAACGAGGTCACAGGTTCAACTCTCTTCAATTCCCTCAAGGTGAGGTGCTTGTAATCTAGGCATGTCATCTTTACACAAGATACCATCCCTGAAATGAGGGGAAGTGCCAGGAGTTTCCTTGGGAATTATTTACCAAGGAAAAATATATATTTAAAGGATTTCATTAAAGGATATTCTAAGCCCTATTCAATACAAATTTTATGGGTTCCTCGCACTTTTTGTTTCGAGTCTTGACATATTACAAATCAAGAAACATAACACAATCATAAATCACAACAGGAATATTGTAACAGTGAAAATGCTATAAGTTGAGTAGCTTACTATTCGATTTACCAAATAATATATATATNCACATAAGGTAATGTACTTATGAAGGAACCTGTTCAATATTACAATTAAATTATATTTAGAGATTAATTAAATATATTCATATTTATGTTCATAACATTGTCGCCTTCTTTCAAAGGGCTTTTCCTTCAAAGTTATATGAAATGAATTTGTTTTCTATTGTGGCATACTACGAAATTTGTAAGAACTTTTAAGCTTGTCTTTTCATCTATTCCAAAACATAAATAATTCTTTTATCCACTTTTATTTCAATCTTTCAAACGATATTTCACACCTATTAAATCATTCTTCACTTTATGTAAAGTATGATATCCACTTCTTGGAGGTGTGTATGTGTGTGTGTATTAGTACCCTTATCACACGTCACCCACTCAATTATTTCGTCACGACTTAATTATTCTGTTGCGTCTAGCTACAAGGCTCCCCATCGACAGTCTCCACTCTCCACTATCCAGTGAATCACAACATGCCCTCACCCGTGCCTTGCCCATGCAATTCGGCCGTCCCCGTGCATTGTCTAGCTCAACTCGACTCCAAGTTCCAAGTTCTATACTTTCGATCTGAGTTCAAGGGTGGTCTAGCAGGTTGCAGCTAGCTCGAATCAACTTCGAAGTTCCAACTTCCAACTTATGATCTAGTTCAAAATTCCAAGCCCTTGCCCAACGAATCGCCCTCGCAAATTGTTTGCAGTTGTACTATTTTTGAAATATATGATTAATCATTAATTTTTATCATGTGTTTATTGACCATATTGAATTTTATTATAAAAATTCATATATTTCTTAATTGTCAATTTTATAGTATGTCAAATTTAATGCCAAATTTTATCACCAAATTTTCCATTGCCAAATTTTTTTCAAACTTCAAGGTTGTCGAACTCGAACACGAATTGGAACCGGGTGAGTTAAGATATATCGGCAATGAGGGGTCATAGATTATACTATAAAATTTGCAATGAATAAGGGTGCTAAGAGTTCATAATAATAAGCATGAACCACAATGAGTATGCCAATCTTTAAATCACCACATCCAGGAGCAAAAATCAACCAAAAAAACTTTGGGAAACCCTTAGTTGATGGGTATCCCTGTTATCACATATATTGCCGGGCTACCATATTCTATTTTTCAGATTCCAGTACACTTTTCAGCCAGTTCCCTTACATATGAGATGTTGAGATGAGCATCTATGATGGATCCTTCACTGATGATGGACTATAGTACTCTCCCATGTGATGACTGAGTCTCAGGACACTCAGATTTGAGGACTGATGTAGTCATTTAGCCATTTGCAGAGCAGTCAGTAGTGCCCAGAGTTGCATTAGTAGTTCTTCATTAGACAGATGTTGGTTCAGATTGATTGTTTACATGTATATGACTCAGTAGATATTATCTTGTGTTATCGTTATCATTGCTTTTATATTCATTCTTGTGACATGTCTTAGCATCTAGTGTCATGATCTGGCGGTCATATAAATATGTGGACTTGGATGTATTGATATTATGTATGTATGTCCCTACTTAGACCTGGAAGTTCTTGACCCATACTAATTGGTTTCACCCTCCTTAGGGAGAATAGAGGTGATCATTCCCACCATACTTTGGCTTGCTAGTGTTGGTTTCATGGTTCACTATGTCCACTAATCCATTACCTTCTAGTGTGTTTCCAACCCGACTTACTGCTTGACTTGTGGCATGGAGGACCTTTCCCCACTAGAGCCTCTTTTTTGGACAAGCTTCCCTGTTTAATTGTGTCTCGGCTCTGAGTTGCCTAGGTTGTCTTGGCTAAACCTTAAACAAGTAGCGCTGCCATCAATACAATGTATTTGGAAATGAATGAATATCTTATGGAAAAAGCTCATTCATGAAAAGTAGTGTTTTTAAACATACATGAATGCAAGGGAAGCCTAATGAAATTGGCTTTGAATTACATTGAAATGAATATCTTAAAACATTCATGAAAAGTAGTGTTTTTAAACATACATGAATGCATGAATCCTTAATAATAAAAATCTATGTAACAAATACATGGACCAAGGCTATGGAAAATCAAAGGCCCAAAAATCAATGGATCCTAAAAAGTTATATCTAAAGATTGTTGGCCCCACTTGTATTGATTCAAATTGTGAGCATTTGTCAAGGTGAATAAGCACCTCTGAACGTAACTGTAATGTCCTCTTCCTTTTAGGCCTTGAGGCCCATACCGCTAACCTATGTGATTCCTGTGGGTTCGAGCGGTTACTGATAGCTAGGGAATCAGATCAGGACTGATGCCATCCATAGAAGACCTAGGGCATCCTCACTTGGTCGAGAAGGGCCACCTGGGCCAAAGGCCACCTTCATGCATGACCATGCTCTTTTTAGGTCTCCACCCGCATGCATGCAAGTCAACGGCAAATTAGGAGATAAAGTGACCTAATTAGGTCAAAGATTAGGTTTTGCGCAGTTGAACTTTATAAATAGAGGGTAAAGCAAGAGGAGACCTCACTTATGATTATTATTATTTTGGGAGCACTTGGATAGCAGCACAGCATGCAGCACAGCAGTTGGGGTTGGAGACGGAGTCTTCAACTAGCAGGATTTCGGTAGTGGAACATCTGTCCTAGTCTTATTCCGGGTAAACCATACTAGTTCACCACTTGTTCTTCAGCACATTCATCAGTTATATAGCACAAGGTATAGATTGTTGCAGTGGCACGGTGCAGCCGTAAGAGGGGTTTTTCAACCAGAAATCCCTAATCAGCTATTGGGCCTTCAGATCTCAGTTTCCTTCTGAAACTCAGGCATCATTCTTACCATCAGCTACGTACTCTGGCACTCCTTGATTATCAGCTCCATCCGAGCTCATCTGAAGCCGTTATCAGCATTTCCGGGATTACAGGGGCGTGAGCAGCTGCCTCATTGAACCTAGACGCTATCCTGCTTAGGGGTGTCAGATCTTCAGCATAATCCAGTCAATCTCTACGGCACAGCGAGGCTATCAGCCCTGCAAATCGGCGGATCCATCGGACACCTCCTTCCTTGAGGGCGTCACCTTTTTCTCTGATTGGGCGTCTTATTGTTGGAGCATTCACCGGAGGCAGGAGAGATCAGTTCCTCTCCGATCCAGATCTCAGTACTTGCAGACTTTATCTGCAGCGGTTCAGCCAGTTATCAGTGGTAAATGTGTATTCTATCTCACAAACCCTAACCCTAATTTTTCCTATAAAATAGGGATTTTTGCCTGGCAGTCTGTAAGCCCAGTTGTATCAGCATATTTGTTTAAAAATAGAAAATATCGGGATTTGGGATATTATAGTGGTATCAGAGCTATTTTCTTGGCCAGCTGTGGGCTTAAGAGATGAAAAGTAGATGAATACAGAAGGAGATCCTTTTGTAACTTATAGGAGGAGGAAGAGTAGATACACAGAAGAATTTGAAGATATCCAGCTAGAGGATACCAATTCAGACATGGAACATACAGGTATTCATTCGGATAGGGGAAAAGGAACGGGAGATGAGGAGGATCGGATGGACTTTCACAACTTGGTCTCTGCATTGCAAGACTTAGCCAAAGGACAAAAAGAAGTCCTCAATGCAATCAACAGGCTGTCAGCGAAACCGGAACCAGGTATCAGCAGTGGCCCCCCCTCACCAGTAGAGCGAGGATCTTCCAGCGGCAGTGGAAAGATGGCGTACACCAACATCCAGAACACTCCCCACATATACAGCAGACCTACTATCAGGCCTACCATGCCTCACTTCTTGGCAGATACAGTAGTGGGCCCAGTCATGCAGGTAGAGCCCAGCGAGCCTTTTGGGGCTTATTTGCAGGAGTACAGGGACTTAGGGGATGAGTTTCATGCTGCTATGTCTTTCTCAAACTTCTGCAACATGAAGAGCAGAAACAGGCCCAGGAATTTCAACAAGGGTTTCAATCACAACTATGAGCTGCAGAAGACCTTGGGCAGGTTAACTATCCCAAAATTTGATGGAACTCGCGGAGGATCAGCGAGAACATGGGTCCAAAAGTTGGATACCTATTTCCAGCTCAACCCCATGACAGAGACAGACGCCATTAAGTTGGCTACACTTCACCTAGACGGAGAAGCTCACGAATGGTGGTACCACGGACTGGTGACATTAAGTCACAACACCATACATTCTTACGGTGAGTTCACTCAGAAACTCATGGAGAGGTTCGACAGGAAAGATCCAGAGATCCATTTCGGGAAGTTGGCTCAACTCAAGCAGACTGGTAGCGCAAAATCATTCATTTCGTAGTTTCAGAGGCTAGCCATTATGGGAACAGATGTGTCAGAGAGCAGACTGACTCTGTTATTCACTGACGCCCTCATAGAACCACTACGAGGATGGGTGAAAGCCTACAAACCCCTCACTCTACAGGATGCTATTAGCAGGGCAAGGGATCTTCAGGATTCAGTTCCCATAAACAAATTCCCTATGAAAACCAATTTTCCTGTTAGGGACAAGGACAGGAAACCTTTCCAGCAGGATGTGCCCAAGAAAACCTGGTTAGATGAGGACACCAGGAAAGATTTGAGAAGGAAGAAGCTGTGCTTCACCTGCCAGGAACCATGGGTACCAAGACACAGGTGCGCAGGGAAGGCAAAGGCACACTACATTGAGGTGTATTCAAACAGTGACGAGGATGACGACAAGCAGGAGGCCACAGAAGAGGAATCACACCACGGTGATACACCAGAGGGAGTCATTGCTACATTGTCTGGAGTACCGAGGTTCCATACTCTCAGGGTCAGGGGAGTAGTGCACGGTCACAGAGTAGGAGTTCTGATTGATGGGGGAGCCACCCACAATTTCATTGACTCCGCTTGGGTAGCCAAACGAGGTATTCAGACCGAGAAGTTCGAGGGATTCACTGTAGCAGTAGCCGGGAACTCCAGCATGGAGTGCAACTTCTGGATCCCAAAACTGAATGTTGCCCTGGGTAACTATCAGATGACAGACTCTTTCTATGTAGTGGATGTAGCGGATACTCATGTGGTATTGGGTGTTCAGTGGCTTTACTCTATAGGAAAATACACTACAGATTACAGGGCAATGGAAATGGAGTTTCAGGGGCCAGATGGCAAACGGGTAGTTTTGAGGGGCATGAACACTTATCCCCCAAAACCGGTCTCGTCACAGAGAATGGAGGCAGTGCTTCGACAGGATGATATAGAATGGGCTGCAGAATGTTTTGTCACCTTCAGGAAACCCCCAGAGACCAGCTCACAACACCCCAGTGACATTCAGGCCTTGCTACAGAAACACGAAAAGGTATTTTGGGACCTTCCATCAGGCAGACCACCAGACCAGGGCTTTGAACACATCATCGAGCTAGAGGAGGGAACACAAGCCGTCATCACCACTCCTTACAGGCATCCTAAGAGGTACAAAGATGAGATTGAGAAAACCATCAAAGAATTACTGAAGCTTGGTTATATACGACCCAGTTCTAGCCCCTTTGCATCTTCAGTAGTTCTGGTTAAGAAAAAGGATGGCACTCTGTGTATGTGCATCGATTACCGAGCGCTTAACAAAAAGACCATCAAGAACAGGTATCCCATTCCCAGGATTGACGAACTCATGGATGAACTTCGGGGAGCTCAATACTTCTCCAAGATCGATCTTCGCTCGGGATACCATCAGATCAGGGTAAGGGACCAGGACATCCCCAAAACAGCTTTTCGTTGTCATTATGGTCACTATGAGTTTTTGGTCATGCCATTTGGGCTTACCAATGCTCCAGCTACTTTCCAGTCATGCATGAACCACATTTTCAGGGCACAACTACATAAGTTTTTGCTTGTATTCTTTGATGACATCTTGGTTTACAGCAAAACATGGGAAGAGCACTTGAAACACCTGGACGAAACGTTGAGTATTTTAGAAGAACAGTCGCTTTACGCAAAAATGTCCAAGTGTGAGTTTGGCATGAAGGAAATGCTGTACTTAGGACATGTGATCAATGCAGAAGGAGTACAAGTGGACATGGAGAAAATCCGAGCTATCAGAGATTGGCCCGCGCCAAAAACCGTGACAGAGTTGCGAGGGTTCCTAGGTCTGTGCACTTATTACCGACGATATGTTAAAGGATTCTCCCAGTTTGCAGCACCCCTCATAGATCTCACCAAGAAGAGGCCATTCACTTGGATAGACTCAGCACAGAAAACTTTCGAGGAGACGAAGGTTATCATGAGTTCTTGCCCAGTTTTAGCATTGCCAAACTTCTCACAACCCTTTACAGTAGAATGTGATGCCTCAGGAGAAGGGTTAGGAGCAGTATTGATGCAGAATCATCACCTATTGCATTTGAGAGCCGTAAACTGAAGAACTACGAGCGTCATTACTCCATATATGACAAAGAGATGCTAGCTATCTTGCAGGCTCTCACAAAATTCAGACAATACCTGGTGGGCAGTAAGTTCAAAATCAAAACAGATCATAACAACCTCAAGTATTTCTTGGAACAGAAGGAACTGAATGAGCGACAACAGAAATGGGTCAGCAAGGTACAAGCCTATGATTTCGAGATCGAGTATGTGAAAGGTAAGAATAATGTAGTGGCTGATGCATTATCCAGGCGCCCATCTTCATTATCCCTCAGTAGTATATCCACAGATTGGAGGGCACTTCTCTTAGTGGAGTACTCCAAAAATAAATTCGCTTGCGAATTATTGGATGGGTAAATTCAGGATGACAGGTACAGGATTGTGGACGACATCATCTACTACAAGGACAGAATATACCTCGTTCCAGAATCCACATTGCGGAAGAAGATCATCCAGGCAGCCCACGATTCTCCTTTATCAGGGCATCAAGGGTTCTTAAAAACCTACCGGCAGATCAGAGAGAGGTTTTCATGGAAGGGCCTCAAGGGGGAGATTATGCAGCATGTCCGGGAATGTAGCATCTGTCAGCAGAACAAGGTTGAGAATACCCATCCAACAGGGCTACTACAGCCACTACCGATCCCAGAACAGAAGTGGGAGAGCATCTCCATGGACTTCATTACAGGCTTGCCCAAGGTCCAAGGGCGAGATTGTTTATATGTAGTAGTTGACAGACTGACCAAGTTTGCACATTTCTTCTCGATACCATCAGACTACTCAGCAGCTCAAGTAGCGGAGTTATTTTTCAGGGAGGTTTTCAGGTTACACGGGTTGCCTAAGACCATTGTCAGTGATCAGGATAGCAGGTTCACTGGTGCCTTTTGGCAGGAACTGTTCAGATTGGTGGGGACCGAACTGGCTACTAGTACGAGTTATCACCCCCAGAGTGACGGACAAACAGAAATAGTCAAC
>LPNX010225992.1:262317-341785 GCA_001517045.1 Pseudotsuga menziesii
AGGCATGTGCATCCCTAGTCCATACAATGCTCCATAGATGCCATCTTGATTAAACCTGTCATGTGATGAAAATCACGGATGTAAGCCTCATAAAACATGAGGAGTAACAGTGTGCATGTTTCTTCATATGATTTTGCACTAACTGCTTGTTTTATTAATCTTGTTGTGGAATTCTAGCATTGGGATTTGGTACCTTTGTTTCCATTGTATGCAGGTTCTTTGTGAGGAGGATTCTCCACTTGACCTCCTGCTCCACAACAAAGCCAATTCGTCAAGAAGCTTCCCACCAAGGTTTGCTTCTCCTTTCTTCATCAATTTTCAATGCATTTGATGCCTGGGGATAGCTTAAATTGTATTGCTCACTCATGCATATTATTTCCTGTCTGCATCTATGTTTCCAACCCACTATTGAGTATGATTTGGTCACTCTGTCCACCAAATCATACAAACTAATAAGTTAGAATTACGCCATAAATAGTCAACCTCACAACAACAAAAATGCCTATTTGTAGTTGTGAATCAATGCTTGTGCATGTGGACATGTTCTTCCATATGTAGTAATAGATCTCCAAATGTAATGATGAGGTAAACAATGCAAATTCCGAGCCTCCGTTGCTTTACTATTTCATCATTTTCTATTTCCTTATTTTGCACATAGTTTGGAAATTCCTTTGGCACTCCCACGTGGTACTATATATGATGTTTGTGATACTGTTGATGACCACTTTTTAGTCAACCATGAACATTAGTAATTTTATATTTTCCTTTCTTAAACATGTGTTTGGAGAGCCAGCTATTCTTTCCAAACTCTTGTCTAAAAGGAACATGGAGAGGCAAATGTATAACATGTTTTGCTAAGAGAAGAAAGAATCTAAGAACTGACTAAAAACTATAGAAAAAAAAAGATATTTCAGTGGTGCGCCAATGGTTAGAACAAGTTGGAATATTAAAGAAAATCATCATTTGATTTCCCATTACATGTATTGGTTATATGCAGCACCAATGATAACTTAAACATGAGAAGCCACGAGAAAAAACAAGATAGATTCCTAACTAAAATCACAAAATAGTTGGAAGAGAAAGAAACAGGATGAAAGTAATAGTGATGATCCAATACCTCTACAGAGGTGAAGCCACTGGCAATCAACTCCCCACTCTCCCATGCTAGTGTAATTGATTTTAATGGCATATCCAAAAGATCTGTAATGGAAACAAAACCAATTTAGTGGCTTTGGAATTTAGTTGCAAAAGATAGTCACAACAGTCACAAGTTATAAGGAGAACCCAAATTATTTCTGTGAGAAAAGGATTACATTGCCATCCATTAATTGCCAAAGACATTAGAACATAGAAAGGGAACACATGCCTGTGATCCGTCTGAGCTTTTGCAATGAGGGGATCAACTTTTCAAGTTGATCCCATGATATTTCAGAAAGTCCTTCTTTCTCAATTCCTTTTACAGTGTTTTGCATTTCAATATCTTCATCTATGACAGACTTGAGTAGAGAAGACATGTTTTGGAATGCAGTCTTAATCAACTTTTGCAGCTGCAACCCACAATAATAATGTCATCCATAGCCATACAAGTAGCTAGAATGATGCAGACCAATAATTTACTCACAAATATGTCGTACTAAATTTGTAGAGTATGGACTTTACTAAATACCACCTGCAAAGTCTCTTCAACAGCCATATCATCTAGCATAAGAATCTCTGAACCAATTCTGGAAAATAAATGCTGCAAAATAGAATGCAGAAGTTTCTTATAAATAGATGGTTGAAGCAATGGCTGCCATAGCATTCGAACCTTCTCCATCAACAAGACAACCTGATTAAATTGAATCGATTCAGAATCAGCTTTCTGACCAATCCATTTCAAGAATCATACAAATAAAAGCTTTTATAAAAAACTAAATAGAATTAAGAATTTTAATGATAAATCCCAACTAAAAGGCCATACGACTTGATAGGATTGTTCATGGAACAAAATCTGTACAAAATCAAAATCAGTGAAATCACACCCTTAGAAGTTCAATCCAAATGGCTACTCTACCAGCAACACAGCTTGGAACATAATTATTTATTTTTATGTCCAAGCGCCAGGTCTTCCTACATGCCATACCAGTCAAGTAGTCCACATTACATGATAAGTCAGTAATATGATACCATCATTGATATCAGCAGGATGAGGTCATCAATAATGTAACCATAATGATATACAAACACCAGTCACTGGAAGCTTCTATAAAGAAAGATACTTGTAGAAAAGGCAAGTTTTATCTCGAGCTAATTGCCATTCTAGTACTTTTATAAAACAAGGACATATATAGTATGTCCTACATGCTGCTCATCTGAAAGATGCTTTCAGTGCTATTAGTGGGACAAAGGAACTAACATACAAAGTAACTCATCTACATTATGTATATCGAAATAAAGCATGTAAGTTGTTTCCTTTTCATTCTCTAACATTTACTGTCATTTAAATCGTTGTGTAGCATCATCTTTGGTGTAAATACAATCTGCTCAAACAAGATTGAGAATCTCAATTACCTACATCATTTTTTCTACATTGTATCTCAGCAATGGAGGTCTTGAAATCTTGAAAAGCCTTGTGAGGCAGGAGAAAGTCTTGCAATCATATTCCTACACCCGTTGAAGAGGAGTTTTATTCACCTTCCAAGAATTTGACGCAGCCTTGCAGTCAATAACTAGTGAAAGCCTACAACAGAAAAGAGGGCATGGATAGGCCAAAAGGAGGACTGCAGCAGCAAGGCAAGTCAGTGGCAGCAGAAGGTTGACACAAGCAAAGAATTGTCTTAAGAAAGAAAGCTAGACCAAAACCAAGAAGGGAAGATTAGAAGTATAAAGTTAAATTGTAGGATCCTGTTGTCGCCCGAAACTGGCACGCGAGTGATGAAGCCCAAAATGCGAGCGCGTCGGCCCGGTGACAACTCTCGAGAGAAAGGCCAATGTCACCACACCCCTCTCTCATCGCTTCAGGTTGGCTCTTCTCCAACTCTAGGGGGGTTTCCCTAAGGTAGGATCTCTAAGGAAGGTGCAGCGAAGGGCAAGGTGATCTGAAGAGGCTGCCTTAGAAAAACATGGGTAACAAAAAGGAAAAGGATTGTGCTTGATGGACAAGAAGGGAAGGGAGGATCAGTCCTCGAGGGAAGACCAATGTCAATGCTAGAAGGGAGGATGGAGTCAAAAGGGGACTCAAGGAAGCCTTGCGGTTCACAGAAGCGAGGCTAAGCTGGTACGTTCCATAGTTGCAGGCAAGGAGAATGGAAGTATAACTGACTACTATCCATTACTCCTAAGACCTTCAAAAACACAACGCCGACAAGCAACTTGGTAGTTGCAAATGCTTGCCCAATGGGCTAGGTTATAGCCTTCTATGCTAAGTCTAGTCTATAACTTATGAAAAACAGAAAAACAGTGACATAGACGCCCAATAGATCCAAGAACCCAACATGACTTCTTCTTTATTCAACTCTGGGGAAAACTCCTCCCAGCCAATTTTTCCATCTTTACATTGAAAGAGACCATGCTCTTTATAGGCCAAAAAGGCTCTCAAAAAATTAATAAGATAAAGAAGAAAAGTAGGATGCAGATCCACTTTTTCCTCAATCAAACAACTAAACACTAACACAACTAAAGTTAACTCCTATTCTAACTAAAGTGTAACTATAACTTTAGATTGATCCACTATCTCAAAAGACTTTATTAAAGTGCAGTTGCTCCTTTTTGACTAAAGGTTTACAACTCTCACTCCAGCAAAGGCGCCAATGTTAACTGTAAAGAAACAACAAACCATCAATCGGATCTTTTGAAACTGAGTTTGACACGGATTCCATGGCTTCATACAACAGTTGGTCGCCACCAAATCGAAATTGGAATAATGGTTAGACCATAGTCGATTTACTCAGTGGATGATTTCCCACCAACGCATAGGGTAATCGGCTGCCAATGAACTTACACACATCTGAACTCTTAGCGATTGGTTGTCAAACAAAATCCACAGGTGTTGCTCTGTGGCCCAAAACACGGCTCATTTTAGCTGACGCTAGTGGTAGCTCCAAAAATTCACGATTTGGCTGCCGAATTACAAAGAAAAATCGCGAGCTTCAACAGGTGGTCACGCTGGCAAACTCACGCCGATTCCCAGATTTAGAAATTGACTATCAACTGATGCGGCTGATGATGATGCTTCTCCACGAAGTCGGATGCCACACTGAGTCGCTTCCAACAAAATCTCAATGTCGATTTCTCCAAACTCCACGCAATCCAAGCCACTGCCAGCTGAAGACGACCTCCAATTAAACCGTGAATACACTCTCCAATCAGCGGCTACTGCAACTCCACGTGATATCCAGCGATATTTTTTTTAACAAATTATGCCCCACAAAGGAACTCCAAATGATCAGTTGCGATTACTCATTAATGCCTGCCATGGAAATGATATGGGCATCACTGGTGTGAAGATGTTTTTTTCATTCCAACAACTCTATATATTTCACGGGTCCAAAGGGCAGCGATAAGTTGTTGAGCAGATTCAAGCTCCATACATGAAAATCATAACGAGATTAATTATAATATCATCTTCTCTGGATTAGATTTGGACTTGTAAGCTTCAATGTGAATTTCTTGTACGAGAAAAGAATCTGCTAAACCCACCTCCTCTATGATTCTGAGTATGTTTACTTAGCGACGTGGAAACAGCCTCTCCACCACTTGTTGCCTTTGAAGTGTTATTTCCTGTCCCTTTAGTCCTGATACTCAAGAATCTCTGGGGAGACAACAGCTGGAGCATTATCAGAGTTCCCTCCGCTAGACTGTTTCTCGACTTGATCTACACTGCTTCTAGGGGTATCTACTGGCATTTGCCAACCATAGAATAATCCAGTGTTGCGGGGCTTTGTAACAGCCAATTCTTCCTGAGTTTATCCCTATCAGTTCTAGGCCATAGACTTTCTTTGGTCATTGACACCTCGGCTGACAAATTATGCTCTTGTGTTTTGTCACTTTTGTTGTCAGCGTTCATATGATCCAAAAGAGAAGCATGCAAACTTGTATTAGGAGGTATCATGTGAGGCGTAGGGAAATCAAGAGACAAAGAGGAATGACCTGGAGAGTTACTTGGAGAGGCGAGATCCTTCAATTGCTTCCCTAACACAAGAATTGTTTTCTGGCACACAGCCAACTTCTCGGCAGCAGCTGCAATTTCTCTTTCCCAAAGACAAAAAGCCATGGTGCCACAGCAGCCACAGAAGCTTCAAATCTTGCATCCATTAGGAGCATCTTGATTGCATCATGAACCTTATTCTCAAGATACAAGGAAACCATAACATGCACATGATACATCATATATGTCTCTGCTTTTGTGAACAAAGATCCTTTCGACAACATAGAACTTTCTATAAATTTGCCTGCTGCAAGAAGAAACGTGTTATCCTGCCCTAGAGCTGACCATACAGCTTCAAGGAAGACCTCAAGGACAAGTTCAACCCATGAAAGAGCTGCAAATGCAGTAAAAAGATCTCTTGCATGACAAGCCATAGTTTCCAGGCTAAATTCAAAGAGAGAAAGAGCAACCATTGCTCTTGAACCGACAGATATAACTTGTAGCAAAGACAATTTAAAGTCACCTTTCTGGCTTGGGAAGCCAACTTCCCATATATGAACAGTACCATCAGAAGAAGTAGAAGCAAATAGTGCTTCAAGTTCTCTGAGCATAACTCCTGCAATGCAGGTGATGCCCTTGTCATGAGATTTTGGAACCTGTAATACATGTCTCCAATTTACATATATCCTTACTCCGAGGTAGCCATTTCACACAGTTTACAACATCTTTGTGATCGGGAAGTGTAGTCAATATTTTGGTTGCTTACAGATTAAAGATTGTAGCAGTGGTGTGAGCACCAAAAGCAACCAAATCAGATGGACCCCAAGAAATTGTATTAACAACTCTGTTGCTTTAAATACAAGACTATAGTGTTCAGTAAGGGCATACTTTCCCACTGTGTATTAGAATCTGCACTTTTACTCATGCAGTCATGATACTGCTGCTTTGTGGACACCCCTGTCGAATTGGGGGGTAACACATCCCATCAAACATGAAGGATATAATCACATCATTTGGAAATTAAAGTTGAAGAACTTAATGAAGAAGATATATTGGACATTATGATAGAGAGATCTCATTATATGACCACAGAACAGGATTGTAAAATACTCATATAAAAGTAAGCAGACAAAGAGGTATGCTTGCATACGAGGAGATTGCCGAACTGTACACATAATGTGCACTCTAGATTATACTAGACAAATAGGAGTACAAAATCGGTGGAGTCCTCATCTTTGACCACATCTCTGAGATGCACAAATATAAACTACATAAATATGTTGATTTTTGTACCTAGGAAAGCATTCCCCTTGGTGACTTTAGCCTTAGTCACTTAAAAGGGGAAATTTAAGTGACCCTTGCATTAAATGACTAAAGTGAAGCATTTAATATGACTTTAGAGAATAAAGTCACTTTTTAATAAATTTAAGTGGGTGAGTGAAATTAATATTTATGAGAATTAAATGTGAGCATTTAATCTTATCTACCGATCTAATCTAATCTCCACCATTGGATTAGATGAACCCTAGGGTTCTCTCAAAAATGCAAGGGAAGGTCATTTTACCTCACTTTTGCAGATTGAAGTGAGAAGAGAGAGCAGAGAGGAAAGTTTCCATTTTTCTGAGCAAGGAGAAAAATTTTCCAGCATGCAAATCGAGGAGTATAGCAGCGAGGACAAGGCACGAATTTCAAGGAGCAGGCTGGCACGCTTTTTCGAAACAGCAGCATTAATTGTTGTATGTCCATACAGGCCGTACTATACAGTTTCGTACAACACAGAAATTGCGGTAGTAAGGTATAGCACGCATTTCGAGGAGGTCCGTACAACACATAAATTGAGGACAGATTTTTTGGGCACAAAAATCGAGGCAACCAGCAGGCACAGAGATCGAGGCATTTATTGTAGGTCGTACAACAGCTATCGTACAGTCCGTATTGTGGCACGTTTTTCAAGGCAGCCTTCAGTAAATTTCTGAGTTGGATTTTTTTACTGTTCAGCACGAAAAACAAGACAGAAATTTCTCTTCTGAGTTGAGATAAGTTGGTTTGAAATTTCTGAGTTTTGCTGTAAAATTTTCTAGAAAAATAAAATACTCTCTCTCTAACTGGTTTTCCCCTTGTGGGTTTTTTCCAAGGCCATTGGCCAAAAAATTCATAAGTACTGTGTGTTGAATGGATGTGCATTTATTTCATTTTCTGCCATGAAAAATTAAGTTACAGCAGTATTTTTTAAGTCTGAAATTTTATGATTATTTCCAGCCTTTTATTTTTCTGGGTTGGCCATTAAACTGTGACATTTTCTACTATTAAACCAGAGGCTGAAACTGAGTAAAAACTATCAAACTAAGTAAGTGATCAATTTAGACCAAGCCAACCATAAAAGGAAAATGCCAATGGCATATAGTGCAAGGGACAATAAGTACAAATATAACTCCTGTGGACACATCCCTAGACTAAGTCCTGTCAATTCCTCCTTGCTTAGAAAAAATTGTCCCCAATTTCTGCTGGAGATGAGTAAGTTGCTTCTCAAATGCTAATTGGGACAGCCACTTGGCTTGAGTCGGTAAGTGTCCTTCAACCTCATAGAGTAAGTGGTTATTTGACACTGCCTAGTGGATCTGGTGTAGACATCACAGTGTAGTTTTCAAGCAGAGGGGGCTGATAATCAAGATCAGCTGCATTTGGATGCGTGACTGAAATGGATTCCTCCAAGTAAGCGGGCTCATACAATTGAGTTGGTTGGCACTTGGCATTCACCACATCATGGATACCTAGATTGAAAATTTTTAAGAACCCCAACCCGATTTCAGTTTCAGTTCTGCATATGGTTTAATGCCCAAACCCCATCATGCATGTACATTGAAAAAATAAAACTTATAACTGAAAAACATAAAACACATGAGATTTATTTTCTTCTTTTGAATTCTGAAAATTATAGCAGCCCTAAGCTCTTCTCATAATTTTAAATTCAGCCACACAAATGAAAGTAAGCACTCAAAATTTTTGGTCAAATTGACCAAGGAAAAAAACCAGAAGGGAAAAACTGTATGAGAGAAATTGTATTTCTTCAGGCAGAATACAAATTTAACCACAACAGTACTTATCTCCTCAAAATTCGTGCCAATATCACAATGACAAAATGTTGTATGGATGCCTTGATTTTCGTGTTGTACGGCCTGCTGTATGGCCTTGATCTCTGTGTTGTTTTTCTGCCACGAAAAATGTGCCCTGCTGCCTCGAAATCTGTGTTGTACAGACATCATTAAATGATGTACCTTCACCTCGAAAATCATGCATGCTGCCTCAAAATTTGTGTTGTTGTACAAACAGGTACAGTACGGTCCTCTCCATTTCGGTGACTGTTGTACGGAATTCCTGCCTTGGGAAAAGTGCCAAATTTTTGCTTCTTCCTGTCTTTGGAATGAGTGCAGAAATTTTTCTCTCTCAATTTTCAGGAATGAAATCTCTCCAAACCCTTGTTTCTTCTCTTGCTCTCTCCACTCTCAAAATTCTCTTTTGTGAAAGTGAACAATGATCTCTCTTTGCTTTTTCCAAGCCCTTTTTGTTTGAGTAGCTTCCACTTTGAAATCAATGGCTTAGATTAAAAGCCAACTAAATGAGATGGTGCTGCAAAAGGAGTTTCCAAAGATTGATTCAAAATACGAATTCCCTCCTTCAAGATGTGGAATCTCATTGTCAAATTCATGAAATGTCTTTACATGGGTAAATTTGTCTAGGCGATCAAGCTACCTCTCCACAATCTTGTCATTTTAATCATTTCAAGAAAAATCACATCCTTAGAAACAATAACTTTTTTTTACCTCATCGTAAAGACAATATGCCTTGCTGGTGTTTGAGCACCTCAAGAAGATGCACTTCATATGGCCATACCACACTTCATATGGAGTCTTGTTGGTAGGAGCATAAGATGGACTTATGTTTCTCAAATAGATTGCACACATAACTACATCAACCAAAAACATGAATTTAACATTCTTGAAAAATAGCACGGAATGTACCATATTCAAGAGTGTCCTGTTCATTCTTTCTACAACACCATTATGTTGAGGATTGTCTTAAAGAGTGATTTGAGTGTCCTATGTTGTCTAATCCATTATTGTTACGAAGGGAACCAATCTAAGATTGTACTCATTTTTAATCCATACATGAAAGTTTTTAAATGTTTCAAAGGCTCAAGATTTATCTTTCAACAAATGAACCCAACACACCCTAGTGTAATCATCAATAAAAGTCATGAGATATTTATTACCATTAACAGAAGCAACAAGCATGGGGCGATACAAATCAAAGTGTTTCAACTCTAATTTTCTATATGCTCTAGAATTTAAATCAAGGAAAGGTTGCTTACTGTGTTTGCCAAGGATAAAAGCATCACATTGAATCAACTTCTTTAAAAAGGTGGGAAAACCAGAAAGACCATTCTTTTCTTGTTGATTTTTTGCCTAGGAGTTGTTCCTGTTGATTTTTGTACCTAGGAAAGTGTTCCCCTAGGTGACTTTTGCCTTAGTCACTTAAAAGGGGGAAATAAAGTGACCCTTGCATTAAATGACTTGAGATGAGCATTTAATTTGACTTTAGAGAATAAAGTCACTTTTTGAAAAAATTTAAGTGAGGTGAGTGAAATTAATTTTAAATGAGATTTAATGAGCATTTAATCTCATCCACTCATCTTATCCAATCTCAATCGTTGGATTGGAAGACCCTTCACTTACCCTAGGGTTTTCACCAAAAAGGCAAGAGAAGGCAAAACACTCACGTTTGCATTTTCAAGAAGAGAGTGATGAAGAAGAGAGCTGAGAGAGAGAGGGCACGAAAATTGAAGAAGAGGAAAGCTTTAGCAGGGCACGAATTTTGAGGAGGGAGACAGCAGCATTTATTGCTTCCTGTCTGTACAAGCCACACTATAAGGTTCTGTATAGTGCACAAATTTCGAGAAGGAAGGTATGGGCACGAATTTCGAGAAGGTTTTCGGGCACGATTTTTTAGAAGAATTCTGGGCATGATTCCCAAGGCAACTTCAGTGGCACGGTTTTTGAGATAGGACGTACAGCAGGTGATTGTATAGTCTATACAGCAACACATTTTTTGAAGCAGCTACAACAAAATTTCTGAGTTTGATTTTTTTCTGTTTGGCACGAAAAACGAGCCAGAAATTTTCTCCTCCGGCTGAGATAAGTTGGTCTGAAAATTTTTGAGTTTTGCTGTAAAATTTTTCTGAAAATAAAAATCGTTCTCTCCTAACAGGTTTTCCCCTTGTGGGTTTTTCCCAGTGTTCCACCAAGTTTCCGGGACGTGGGGGCGTGGGAGCGGGGAAACGCACATTGGGGACGTGTGGAGACACCCCAAAATTTTGGAGTATTTTGGGGGACGGGGGGGCGGGGAGGCGTCGGGGTCCCTAACATAGGGGGGTTGATCTCTAAAATTATAAAAATAATAATAATAATAATAAAAATATGAACCCCAACATATAAACATATCAATTCCTCATCCCATCACCATTTGCATACTAGCATGCTTATGTTCCCGAAGAGTTTAGTGTAATTTAATGTAATCATTATAGCCAAGCATATAATATCAATGTTTGTTTCTTTTTATTTGTTTCTATTTCGTTTTAAAATGACCATTTAGTGTAAAAGCCTAAAATTTAAGATGAACCATTTCTTTTTTAAGTAAAAACATTTTTAAAATCGAGGGCAGTCATGGCCTGTCGGAGCCCCCCATTTTCAGGATGGGGCGTGTGGGAGCCCCCCCAATCCGGGAAACTCCTAGACCCGCGTTTCCCCAAGTTTCGTAGAAAGGGGGGCGCTGGGAAACGTTTCCCATGGAGCCCCCTAGCCCCCGGGGCGTGGGAAGCGTAGGGGGCGAGCCCCCGACCCTGGGAGGCGCTTCCCCGTGGAACACTGGTTTTTCCTGGGCAAGTTTGCCAAAAATCTCTAAGTCTGAAATTTATGGTGTGCATTTATTATTTTATTTTCTATCATTAAATGTGAATTTCAACAGTGTTTTATTTGTCTGAAAATCATTGTGCAATTTCCAGCCTTCATTAAATCGGGGTCGAGCATTAAACTTTGAGAATTTGACATTGAAAACGGGTGGCTGAAAACTGAGAAAAACTTTCATGATATCAGAGCAAGGTTGGGCAGAAAATTAAAATTTTGCAGACAGACAGTAATTTCCAGAACTCAAAAAAAATTCTTTTGACAGTGAGGAGCATCTTGTTGAAACTTGAACTTAGCAGAGATAATGGCTACTGGACTTAGGATGGAGGATAGGCTTGATGGGGCTAGGAATTTTGACCCATGGAAAGCTAGGATAGTGTTGATCTTGGAGGAGAATGAGTTGTGGGATGAGATGGTTCATAACACTACAGCAAATCCCATTGCTATTCCCCCTACCACCGATGCAGCAGCACTTACCGCCTTAAACAAGAAGGACATAAAAGCTAGAAGGATAATCCTAGATGCAGTTAAAGACCATGTGATTCCTCATATCTCAAGTAAGACTCGTGTATTTCAGATGTGGGATGCTTTGACCAGCTTGTTTCAAAGCTCAAACAAGAATAGGAAGATGGTTTTGAGGGAGAAGTTGAAAAGTATCAAGATAGTCAAAGGGGAGGCAGTGATATCCTACCTTACTAGGATCTCTCAGGTGAGAGATGAGCTTGCGGTAGTTGGGGAGGTTGTTCCTAATGCAGAGCTAGTGCAGACAACCATGAATGGGGTTTCAAAGCCTTGGGTAGTGTTTGTGGAGGCTTTGGTAGCTAGGGGGCAACTTACCTACATGGGACAGGATATGTGATGATTTTGTTCAGGAGGAGACTCGGAGAGGTCTTGTGCAGGGCAGTGCTTCTGCTAGTAGGGAGGATGAAGAGGATGTGGCTTTGATAGCAAAGGGGAAGAAGTTCAAGAAGGGTCCCAAGAAGGGTGGGGCCAAGCAATAGGATGGGCAGAAGAAGGATCTGAGCACTGTGAAGTGCTTTGCTTGTCAGAAGATGGGGCACTATGCTGGGAAGTGTTCGCAGAAGAAGAAGAAGAAGAAGAAGCAGACAGCAGCTTCGACAAAGGTTAAGGATTTTGCAGCTAGATTTGAAAGAGAATTTTCTCTTTGCACTGGACATGTTGATAGAGAGAGAGCATCCATCATCACCAGTACGGATGTTGATAGTGAGATGGAGTATTCCTTGTTGACAGACCCCTCTTACAGTGCATCCACTTCCAGCACATGGTATATTGATGTGGAGCTTCGAGCCATATGACAGGTGCTCGAGAGATGTTCTCCGAGCTTTCATAGGAAGAGACTGATGTGGAGGTAATGTTGGAAGATGACTATGCTTTCAGAGCAATTGGGCGTGGGACCATTACCTTTCAGAGGGAGTCCATGAGTCCCATGGTTTTGAGAGATGTACTGTATGTACCTGAACTGAAGAAGAACTTGGTTTCAATTTCCATGATCGAGGATAGGGGTCTTGGGGTGTCCTTCCTGGATGGACATGTGTGTGTGTTTCCCAAGACTGCAAGACCATTTGCTTCCTACACCATTGGAGTCAGATGTGGGAAACTATACAAGCTCTTGTTTCAGCCTCAGCATGCCTTGGCACATAGCAGCGGTAGCGAGCTTTGTGAGTTGTGGCATAGGAGGATGGCTCATCTACATCATCCAGCTTTGCGTGTGTTGAGATTTATGGTTACAGGGTTGCTAGAGTTCAGCACGGAGCATAGTGAGGTATGCAGAGGGTGTGCTTTGGGAAAGTACACCAAGACTACTTTTCCTACCAGTGATAGTAGGTCAGCAAGGATTCTTGACTTGATACATTCTAATTTGTGTGGACCTATGTCAGGTGTTTCTCTGAGAGGGTTCGAGTACTATGTGACATTCATCGATGACCATTCCAAAAAGACCTAGATCTACTGCCTGAAGAGCAAGAAATCTGAGTAGGTCTTGCAGAGGTTCCAAGAGTTCAAAGCTCTTGTGGAGAACCAGATAGGGAGGAAGATACGGGCTCTCAGATCGGATAACGAGAGTGAGTATACCAACAAGGAGTTCGATGGATATTACAGACAGGAGGGCATTCAAAGGCAATTGACGGTTCCATACACTCTTGAGCAGAATGGAGTGGCAGAAAGAAAGAACAGATTGATTGTTGGAGCAGCTACAGCTATGTTACATGATCAGTCACTTCCTTTCTTCCTTTGGGCAGAGGCATGCAATACAATTGTTTATCTTCAAAACAGGGGTCCCCATCGTGTCATGGGGAACAAGACACCTGAGGAGAGTTTCAAAAGCAAGAAGCCTGAGGTGAGTCATTTTAGGATATTTGATTGCCTGACTTACTCACATGCCCCTTCTAAGAAGAGGACAAAGTTTGAGCCCACAACAAAGAGAGGTATCTTTGTCGGGTATGATGAGACTTCGAAGGCCTTTTGTATTTATCTTCCTTCTCGGAGGAAAGTTGGTGTGAAGAAAGTGAAATTTGAGGAGAAGCGGGCCTTCAGGAAGTCTAGAGAGTCAGAGCAGGGAGAGCAGTAGGTTCCCGCACTTAGGTAGTTTCACAAGTACTGTCAGTGCAGCAGACAGGTTCACAGGTTTCCGGAGTTACTGGACCACACAGTATAGGCACAGGTTCTCCAGTTTCAGTGGTTCAGCCAGCAGGATCTTCGAGGACAGGTTTTGGGTCTCAGGTTACAAGTTCACCATACAGAGCATCAGGATCACAGAGTTCACCAGTTGTTGGCACTCTAGCTTCTGGTTCACAGGTTACTGGGGTTTCTACATCTGGTAGTTCATAAGATGAGGACACACCAATCGGAGCAGTCTTCAGGGAAGAAGAAGCCTAAGTGGCTTCGGAACACCTTGAAGGAAGCAAGGGAGTTTGGGACACCCAGGGAGCCAGTGAGGACTATTCAGATGCCAGACAGATTCGATATGGCATTAGTGGCTAGTTTTCGTGATTCAGAGCCTTCTACTTTTGAGGAGGCCTCCCAGCATCATATTTGGCAAGATGCCATGATGGATGAGTATCATTCCATCATGAAGAACGATGTTAGGGAGATAGTTCTAAGACCTGAGGGGAAGTCAGTGGTGACTTCTCGTTGGCATTACAAGCTAAAACATGTTGCATATAGTAGTGTGGAGAAATACAAGGCTCAGTTTGTGGCACGGGGGTTTTCACAGGTTGAGGGAGTTGACTATGATGAGACCTTTGCACCAGTTGCTCGTTATACTTCTATCAGGGCATTGATTTTCGTTGCTGCGGAAATGGGTTGGAAGATCCATCAAATGGATGTGAAGACCTCATTTCTCAATGGAATCATTCAGGAGTAGGTTTATGTTGAGTAGCCTCAGGGCTTTGAGATTCATGGGAGAGAATCTCATGTGTGCAGGCTGAAGAAAGCCTTGTATGGGCTGAAGCAAGCTCCTAGAGCTTGGTACTCCAGGATTGACTCTTATTCAATCTCAACCGTTGGATTAGAAGACCCTTCACTTACCCTAGGGTTTTCACCAAAAAGGCAAGATAAGGCAAAACACTTTCACTTTTGCATTTTCGAGAAGAGAGTGAAGAAGAAGAGAGATGAGCGAGAGAGGGCACAAAAATCGGGGAAGAGGGCAGCTTTAGCAAGGCGCGAATTTCGAGGAGGAAGCCAACACAGTTTTCGAGATAGCAGCATTTATTGCTTCCTATCCGTACAGGTCGTACTATATGGTTCTGTACAGTGCACAGATTTCGGGAAGGAAGGTACGGACACGAATTTCGAGAAGGTTTTTAGGCACAGTTTTTTAGAAGAATTTTGGACACGAATCCCGAGGAAAACTAGCAGGCACAAATTCTAAGGCAACTTCAGTGGCATGATTTTTGAGACAAGCCCTATAGCAGGCTCTCGTACAGTCCGTACAGCAACACGTTTTGCGAGGCAACCACAGCAACAATTCTGAAATTGATTTTTTTCTGTTTGGCACGAAAAACGAGACAGAAATTTTCTCTTCCGATTGAGATAAGTTGGTTTGAAAATTTCTAAGGTTTGCTGTAAAAAATTTCTGAAAATAAAAATCTCTCTCCTAACAGGTTTTCCCCTTGTGGGTTTTTCCTCGGCAAGTTTACCAAAAATCTCTGAGTTTGAAATTTATGGTGTGCATTTATTATTTTATTTTCTGCCATTAAATGTGAGTTTCAGCAGTGTTTTATTTGTCTGAAAATTATTGTGCAATTTCCAGCGTACATTAAATCTGGGTTGGGCATTAAACTTTGAGAATTTGACATTGAAACCAGGTGGCTGAAAACTGAGAAAAACTTCAAGTTCCCCTCGGTGACATTTTCCTAAGTCACTAGAAAAAGGGGTTTGAGTCACTTGGAATTTATATTAATGACTTGAGATGAGCATTAATTGCACTTTAGAAAATAAAGTGCACTTTAAGTGAAATATTTAAAAAGTGAGTGAAATTAATTATTTTGTGGAGAAAAATGATTTTAATCACAACCACTCATCTAGACTAATCTGAGCCCTAGGATTAGATGACTTTTCATTCACCATAATTTTTCACCAAAGAGGAAAGTTTCCAAGTGAAGAAATTGCATTTGAGAGAGAAGAGAGAGCCATTTTCTGAGAAAGAGAGAAAAATAGCAGCAGTAGCATTTTTCTTTGGGCATGCATTTTCAGAAGGGAAAGTATAGCAGCATGGCACAAAAATCGAGGCAAGGTACAAAGGAAAAATATAGGCTGATTCTCTGATTTAGAGGGACCCAAGGAAACCTACAATCCAAATGGTAAAATAGACTAATTTAGAGGAACCCAAATCAGGATATGTGCCATGAGCATGCTAAATTGTGGGTTGTTGTAGTACACCCAAGGAAGGAAATCCACGATAACCAATAACCCAAAAGATAAAAACCAAGTAAATGCTCAGATTGGACCCCAAGCCACATATACATTTGGACTAAGCAAACAAATTTAAAGGAACCCAAAGACAAAATCTGGCAGTAACCAAGAGGTTAGTATATGACAATGGATAAGACAATGCCACAGTCATATAAGGTAATTAATACAAGAATTGAAACGATGGCGAGAGGTAACACACAGGCAGAGTGGAGATACCATGCATGTTTGGAGCTTTCAGATGGACCAAGGGATAGACACCAATCGAGGATCCTTCACACTGGTTGACAACTCTTCGACACAGGGAACAAAGTCGAAACTACTCCCATGTAGAAATCAAGATCATCTCAATCCCAAATCACTTCGTCAATTGAGACCCAAAACAAGACCTTGACATTGATTCCCATCAATTTCCTAGACACATTGGGCTTTGATCTAGCTCGTGATTTGGCTCCTATGGACTCTCAAGGTTAATGATGAAGCTACAGTTGCTCACATATACAAAAATGGTGTTGGATGTGATGGCTGCTACCAAGTAAAATGGAAGAATGAGGATCTCTACACAGATGAACTAATGAAAATTCTTGTGATAAACGAGAAAGGCAACTGAACGGACTTCATCATGACCTTTTCTGGCTACTTAAAGCTTGCACGCATAGAGAAAATCAACCAAGTCATATCATTGGGTGTGGTGGACATCAAATACACACAGATATCCTATCAATATGAGGGCTACAATATCATTTTTAAGATCGATACCACCAGCAACTTTCCAGACTATCTGGCATTGATGTTTAGGAACCCTACAAATGTGGGAGCCAAATTGCTCCAAAACTGTGTAGGTTGAGAGTTGCTTGGAAATTCTAGAGAAGAATAACGAAGCGACAGAGAAGAATCCCAAAGGAATACCAAAGGAATCCCAGGCAAAAGAGAGGTCTATACCATGCACAAGAGAGGTAAAAACCAAGTTCTGAGATAGCAGGAATTAGGGTTTCTCTAAACATATGCCAGGGAGCAGACTAAAGGATAACTTAAAGCACTCATGGAGATAAAAACGATAGGGCTCTAATACCACTGACAGACCTTGGGTAACTCCAACCTTGAATAGATTTTCCATTAACAAGAATGGTGCATTAATACAATACTGAGTGACCTTTGTTTTTCATCTTCCAAAGGTATGTTATTCTCAATGACTCTTTAGTTTATTTTAGGTAAGTGAAAATATAGCTAAATATATGCAATATTTACAGATTATAATCCCATAGGATTAAGTCTCCAACATTTTAATCATTTCACTATCTTGTTTTAGAGTTTCAAAGCCATTAGGCAAGGGATCAAGAAGAAGCATCTTACTATAAATATCATTGGTCTTTGTTATTTAGTATTCTTTGCAGTCAGGTTTTTCCTTAGATTTCATATTAGATATTACTCTATTAAATCTATGTAATAATGCTTAGACATGGGAGTTGTCTCCAGGCTTCCTCAATAATCTGTAGTGGGTTTTGGGTCATGTGATGTGATTTTGATTGTGATTGCAACTATTATGTTTTGTTTTGACTTTAACAACCAGATGTAGTGGTGTACCATAATCCTTTGACCATTCTCCAAATTTATTTTCCATACGATCATATGAGGAACCATGGATTCCTATTCCAGAATGTTTAGCTCAAGTAATCCTCAGATTGAAAGGGTATTGTTTGTTCTGTTGATTACCTTGCTGGACTTTAGGTTGAAAGTATGAGCAATAGTTTGTTGGTCACAGAAAAATTAATAGATAAAGAATCCACTTGTTCTGATAATCGTTTTTGTTTGTCCTCATAAACAAGAGCCATTCTATTGAGGGGTCTCCAGTGCAAAAGAGTGAAAACAAAATCCATTACTACATGAACTTTTACAAGCTGGGCTGGAAAAGACTAATGCTTGATTGCTAAGCACCAGCATTATACTAATGTCAATGTCCATGGGTTGGTTCCCCAATGAATGTTAGTGCTCTCCAATGCCAAAAAATAAAGGTTGTCTTCTCATATCACTATCCCTTAGGCTTGCCACTTAAGATACATGATTTTGTAATTGGTTGATCCAAAAATTTGATATTGACCTGGATAAATTCTTATAGACAGTTACACTTTATAGTTTATTATGATTATAGCTACTAAGTGACATCTCTTGAAATGCAAGTTGAGATATATGATTTGCAAGTCGAAACATGTGATCTTCAAGTTTGTAGCTCATGGGTTTCTAACATCTTTATTGCCATGGGCATTATGCAACCCCTCTTTATTTCACATTTATTTTACTCGTCATTATCCCTTAGGCTTGCCGCTTAACATACGTGATTTTGTATTTGGTTGTGCCAATAATTCGATAAAGACCTAGATAAGTCCTTATAGACAGTTACACTCTATTATGATTATATCGACTAACATCTCTCAAAATACAAGTTGAGATATATTCTTTGCAAGTCGAGATATAAGATCTTCAAGTTTATAGCTCACAGATTTCTAACTTCTTTATTGCCATGGGCATTATGCAACCCTTGGTATTTCACATTCATTTTACTTACGACTCAATCTTGACAAATTCATGATAATGCTTATGCCCAAAACTACTTGTAAAGTAACAATTTAACAAAGTCAAATATAGCACATCCAAACCTGATCTACTGCAAGGCTTGCCATTTCAGATTGTTGTTTCTTGTGTGTGTTCTGAAACCCATTAGCTTGATCCAGAGCCTGCAGCAGGAGCAAGAAGTAACATGACAAACATTTTCAATTCCATCACTAGATCACCATATAAGAAACTTAGTAAATCAAATGCATGCACCTTAAAAAAGGAGACAAAGGTAAAAATGGGAAATTTTATGGAAAAAGGGTCATGTAAGTAAATATGATTATCAATTCAGAAGTGTGGATCTACATCTGTTCCACATGATGTCATGACTCACCTCTTTGAGTCCAGATAGAAGAAGCTGGACTTGTTGGTTGAGTGAGTCTGCTCCCAACTGACGGAAAAGTGGAGCCAAGTCCACAAATAATGCATGCTCCTTCAGGCCATCTGGAAAACTTGCATTATACTGAAATAAGAGGAAATCATCAAGAGAGTATAATTATCGACATGAACATTCCCTAATCTCTGTATTTTAGATCTACCTAAGGAACTCTTAACATTATTACTAAACAATACTAGAATAGATGTAGATAAATGCTTACATGTCACTAAGACATTGTATTTGATTGCATCTATGTATTTAAGCATTTACTTAAATAGTGTACTTTGCAATATGACAGACTCATAAAAGACCTACCAATGAATTAAAACAGAAAGGTAATCATTTCCATAATTCTTAGATACATAATCATTCAGAGTGTAGCCTCAAGACTCTATGCCCTACTAAAGTAAAATAATTGGCAATTTCTGCTCCAATAAAATGCAAATCATAACTTCATGAAAACAGATTGTGATCATGTAATATTATATTGTATTTCTTGATTTAAAATGTTTAATGTAGTCAATTCTTGTATGCCCATATCGTAGTGCAACCATAGTTTTGTAAAGTGGTTTCACTGTTCTCCTACAACTTATGTCACGGCTATGGTTGGTATCGGCCTGACCTTATGCTTATAGTTAGGTATTATCTGAAGGAGTAGAATAGAAGTTGTCACCAGGAGAGATGTCCAAGTGGTTGATGGCTCTGGTCTTGAAAACCGGTAGAGTAAAAATACTTTCGAGGGCTCGAATCCCTCCCTCTCCTGTTGTTTTTTCAACAACCACTTTTATTAGTCTGGTCTAGAACAAGAAAAAAGAGAATAGCTCAACTAGATGTCGCCAAGCTACAAGGATCCAGTATTTAAAGGCATGCTATGTAGAGTTTGAACTTTGAAGCAATGTACAATAATTTGGCATGTTACCTCCCAAATTAGCATGTGTAATTGAAGTCCCAAAGAAGTAAGCTAGCCAAGGGGGATCTCAAAAGAAAAAGCCAATGTCACCATAGGAGAATGGTGAGATGAAGACGTTTCCCTAGCAAAATGGTTCTAGAATAGAAAATAAACAAAAAGGTGAAGGGATGATACAGACCTAAGTTGCCAAAAACGAGGAAACGAGGAAACGCAAAAAATGTGATCTCCCGAAATTTTGGAAACGGGGAAACGTGATATATATATATATATATATATATATATATATATATAGTATTAATAATTAATTACATTTAACCTAAGTCGCCGCATTCGCCAGATTTTAACCTTGAAAATCGAAATTCGCCGCATTTTATCGAACAACGAATTTAATCGTTCAAGTTCGACGAATTTAAAGGAATCCTAGCACACAACCTTCCTGCCATGGCTAATTCACCCACGCGCGAGACTGCTTCACCCAACGTCGTTTGAAGCAAGGCTCGACGGTGATCGCATCTACAACAGGGCTTGTTGTCGAATTCATTGCTCAAAACCTCCTTCCCATCTAACTGTGATGCTTGTCCGTCGATGCCAGCACTAAAGGTTGGTATCTATTCTCGCCCACTGCAGATTAAAGGCTTATGATCCGTTCCTGCCCACCACAAATTAACGGCTTCGAGGCATTCCGTTAATAATTCCGATTGGTTATGTATTATTTTCTAATTGTATAGTTTAATAATTCTTTTTATTAAAACTCACTATATGAAATTTATAATTTATAGTTTAAATCTTATATTAAAAAGAAGTCTTTTGTATGAAAATACCTCTTAACGACACTCCTCAAGCAGGTAAGGTTAATAATTCCGATTGGCTATGTATTATTTTTTAATTGTATAGTTTAATAATTCTTTTTATTGGTTATGTATTATGTTTTAATTGTATAGTTTAACAATTCTTTTTATTAAACCTCACTATATGAAATTTATAATTTATAGTTTAAATCTTATATTCAAAAATATATATTAAAATGAGGTATAAAAAGAGGTCTTTTGTATGAAAATAACTCTTTGGATTAATTATATATATATATATATAGTCTCAAATTTAATGTCGAATTTTATCAATAAAATTTTTACTGTCGAATTTTTCACGAATTTCGAAGTCATCGAACTCGAACACGAATTCGAACGAGGTGACTTAGCATTTAACTGCAAACAACATTGCAAAGTGATAAATGATGCAAATAAAAGAACACATTTAGATCATAGTTGTACAAAGTACCATCACATTTTACTCATGAACCCAAGTCTATATCATTTCATTCATGCAAATGGTAATATCCAAAAACAGCCTTTATAAACAAGGCTATATAGTATATATCCAAGTGGCAAAGACCAAAATTAGCCTTTATGTGTGAGGCTACAAGTACAATGTATCAAACTGAGAACAATGCATATACTAACATAGAAATAAAATAAAAGCATGAGCTCAACCGCTCAAGCCTCACACTAATAGTCATCATCCTCATCTGCATAGTCATCCTAATCCTCAAAAATAGAAGATGAAACATGCTCAACAGCAGAATGCACAGTGGAAGAAGTATTTTCAACTCCACTTCTAGATTCCTCAATATTGAGTGCAGCAAGAGGGAGCTCCAAGTCACCGGATGTTGGATCCACGTCCCATCCTTTACACTATCCACGGCTGTATTCTGGGCCCTTACGAGAAGCAAGACAAAGGTTGGAATGCACATAAACAAGATCCTCAGCTTTCTGTGAGCCCAACCTGTTGCGCTTCACAGAATGAATAAAACCATATGTGCTCCAATTCCTTTCTGCCGATGAAGAGCTTGCCACTTGTGAAAGAATACAAATGGCAAGGCTTCGCAAATGTACACCATTTGCTCCATGACAAACCCACCACTTCACTGAGCTCATGGCGTTTCTCTCACCCAAAGCTAATATGTCTAAAAAAGGATCCAAGCCTGCAACAAAACTAGCAAATTCTTCCTTGACCTCCCTGTGTAGATTAGCGGGAAAAATTCTTAAGAGGAATTTTTTCACTCCATTGGCCACCTCTCTATCCTCATGTGGAGCCTTCCTTTTCCCATTGCTTTGAGCAATGAACTCTTCATCATAAAACTTTGGATTCAAGGCATGTGTTAAAGTGTGGAATGGAGTGTTGAAATTGTTCCACCTGTCAAGCATGATTTTCTGCACCAAATCAGCAAAACCAACATCAACAAATAAAAGCTGAGGAGACTCTTTTAAAATGATTTCCATGGTTTTCTCAACCATGCAATCCATGCCATCATATACCTCTCCCAAGAAAGGTTGGTTTGTGTCCGCGCTTCGAAGCAGCTCAAATGCAGGGCCCGTGAACTTGAGCAAGAAATCTATCTTGCTCCACCACTCCAAGAAATCTATCTTGCTCCACCACTCCTCATCCAAGCACAACCTACGCACCATAGCTCCCCGCTCTGTATCTGTCTGTCTCCACTCAACCCAAAGTTGACTCACCACCATAGAAACCAATGCCTGCTTAACGTCAAGAAGGTGACGTAACATGATGAAGTTGGAGGCATATCTTGTCTCAGCAACTTTCAACAACTCCAATTTGGAAAATTCTCGAAATATTGCTTGAGAGTGGTGGTGGTTGGTGATGAATTTGATGATTTCCCTTCCTTCCCCTATGAGCTCCTTATCCATGGAACTTTATTGTCAATCTCTTCTATGATCAAATTCAGATTGTGGACAATACATGGTGTCTAGAAAATGTGATCATACCTGCTCTCAACAATTAGACCTGCAGCTTTACAAACGGGTGCATTATCTGTGATAACTTGCACCACCTTGTTAGGCCCTATCTGCTCAATGGATTTGATTAAAATATCAGCAATGAATTGAGCATCTTCCAGCTCCCCACAACAATCTTCAGCCTTTATAAACATTGTTGCTTTTGGTGAATTGGCAATGATATTTATCAATGGCCTATGCTTCGTATCTGTCCATCCATCAGAGACAATAGTTACCACAGAGCTGCTCCATGAAGCACAAATTGTTGTTAAAACATCTTCTAAAAGCGTCCTCTCCTTTTTAAGGAGATCTATTCGGATTCTTTCATAGTCGAGCCCCTTGAATCCTTTAGGAGATGTGTTTATGGCCCTCATCATATCTTGCCAGTAGGGGGGCGAAACCACATTGAAAGGGATACCACAAGCATAGATGGCTCTAGCCACTCTTGATTCAGCTTCTTCTCTCCCTTGCATATTCACTAGTTTAGCTATTCGGCCCTCTTGAACTGAAGGTGTTCTTGCAGGGTTTTTTGATGATTCTTGTGCTAACTGATTTGCCCTCCTCTTCTTAGCATGTTGCACAATCATTGGCTCAATGTTTGGGGCTTGAGGAGTAGCTTGACCAAGTTGTTCGTGTCTTCTTTTAAGCATATCAACCTCATCATGCTCACTCTGATACTTCTTCCTCTCAACTGGATCATTTGTTTTTTAGCAATGTTCAATCCCCTTTCCTGTATCATGCAATAAATGTGCCTTATCTCTTGGATAGGATCCCTTATACGATAAATGACAGAGATTACACCACCATTCCCATGATCCACCACATCCACATCATGAAATTTTCTGAACATGCCTCCATAGAGGATAGTACTCAGCCCTCTTGTTGGGCTTAGGGATTGATAAAGTAGCTTGGTTGGAAGTTGCCATTGCTGCTAGAAATTAAAACACGGATCTGCAAACAAAAAAATGATGTTAGATTATAAAACTTAGAAACAAAAACCCTCAAAAAAACAGTGCAAATTCTAAACAGTGAATTCATAAAAAAATTGAAAACCTTGTTTCCTGCTAAAATCTTTGTCTGAGTCTCCAAATCACTGTTGTCCTCTCCAAACAGTGGTTGTTGTCTCAATTTTCAAATGTCGTGAGCCCTACACACAAATCCGTGGCGGCTAGCACTCATCATGAGGAAGTGAAGTGAATGGTGAGGAAGTGACGGCTAGTAGCACTCGTCGCTGGTCGATGAGGAAGTGGTGGAAGTCATGGTGGAAGTGGCAGCTGCTAGCTGCTTGCTCAATCACGAACTGTAAACCCGGCAGTTGCTTGCTCAAAACCTCTGAAATGCAAACTCAAATGATTACCTCAGCTGCACAGTGCAAACCCAAACGATAACCTCAGTTGCTCGGCTGCAAACTCAAACGATCACCGTGGATAAAAAAACCTCAGCCCCGAACTCAATCACGATTTGCTAAAATGACATAGTACGGTCGTTTTTATAGCTCATGATTAGGTTTTTAGGTTTGTTTTTTAATTTTTACACTTCAAAAAATAAAAATAAAATGGCATCCGAAACGTAATTTTCCGAAATGGAAACGTGAGGGAAACGAGTTTCTGTCCATACAAAACCGTTTCCCCTACGGGAAACCGTTTCGTACAGACGAAAACCCGTTTCCTACTCGTCCTAGACGAGTTTCAGAGTTTCCCTTCCTTTCCAGCAAGGAAACCCCACATAAACCCACGTTTCCAGTAACTTAGATAGAGACAAACCAATCAAGAGTGCCAATCCACCAAGGGCAAATGGAGTCAAGGAAGTACAATCTAAAAGGGCCTCGTTTCATATGTCAATAAGGGGGAAACGTCACATGCTTGATCAAACCCTACTTAGTGAAGTGCAAGAATATACTAGACTTTACAAGGGAGGGGATCAAGTAAAGTATTTTTTTCCTTTCTAGCTTTGGGGATGCAGCATACACACAAAAGATCAATATTACACCCTTTGAATTGAGAATGAATGCAAAAATCAACACCCATATGTGCATAGATAAAAAGGAAAAGAGGATAGAGATTAGCATAAACCCTTCTCCTTCCAATGTGTTATTAATACCCTTTAATGGCCTCCAACCCAAAATATAGAAATTTTAATGCAAAAGAGCTAGCAATACTTACAACCTTTGAAAGTTCCAAACAAGATTAAATGCCACACATCAACAACAGAGTACCTCAGAAATATGTCACAAAATCTCCAAGAAGAGGAATCTCCAAAAAACCAACCATGTTTTACAATGAAGAGACCTTCTCCTTATATAGCCATAATGAGTCAAGAGGGCAACTAGCCATGTCTTAAGAATCAAGCAAGAGACAAGGCACCACATGAGCAAGAGAGTAGACAAGTATGCAAGTTTTATGTGAGTATTGGGCACCACTTGCTAGGACTCTACCACCCAAATTAGGATATCATGTCTCAAAGAGGTGTGCCCACCATAAATAAGGCAATTCCAGGCATTAACCCATAGTAACAAGAATCGTGAGTTGACTCCCAATTATTTCGAGTTTGACTACTCGGCTGCTGAACAATCTGACTCAGATCATGGTGATCCAATTGAGATCAGCTCCCCTCTCCTCTATCCATGCGACGGTTTTTCGAAATCTCTCCTCTCCTCTATCTACGCGACAACAAACATGGGTGATCGACTGCAGACAAGGGTTATTCATGAATGGTCTGTAATCAATAGACAGTGTTGATTTTTTAGCAGCATCAAGAGACTTTCTTTAAGAGAATGGAGGAGTCGGGTCAGTTACTTGGAATCGGATATCAGTCTAGGACCAAAGCTCAACCTGGGGAGACGGTCATTCTCTAGGAGAATGGAGGCACCTGGTCAATTACCAGGAATTGGATATTAATCTAGGACTGAAGCTGAGACTCGGGCTAAGATCCATTCTATAGGAGAATGGAGGCACCTAGTCAGTTACCAAGGATTGGATACCAGACTAGGACAGAAGCTCATCCTAGGGTTGAGAGCCATTCTCTAGGAGAATGAAGGTACTTGGTTAGTTACCAAGTAGTTGACATTGGTCAACTTGATGCAACCTGGGGCTGCAGCACCTAGTCAGTTACCAGGTCATCACTAGAATAGTAGAAGCACTAGACTGGGTCTAGGCAAGTGGTGTGCTCCTCTCCTTGATCAGTGGGCTATGGGACCTTCTCAAGGGACTGGCCACCCCTTGCTGAAGCACCTAGCACATGACCTTTGTGTTAGTGAGGAGAACAAGAAGAACAACGAATAATCTTCCTTATTCATGATGATGTACCTTGAGTTCGCACGAGTGAACCATGAATACCAAGAAAAATGCTTAAGATGACTTGTTATGATTATGAAACCCCTTGAAGGACCAAGAACCCATTAGTAAAGGACCAAAAGTCCAAGATAAAAAGTCAAAAATATTTTATGAAGGGCTAAAAGTACAAATAAAATATTATAACCCTAACCAATGTTGCATGTATCGTCGATATATTCAATGTATCGTGAGGTATTGAATATATCGCGAGTCGAAGGAATATATCGAGTTGCTGCTTAAAATCAAATTTTTTTTGACCTCCGGCGTGTTTTAAGTTCGCAGGTGGGCTGTTTTTTCTTCATTGTGTCTTTCTAAGTGTGAGAAAGCAAGAACGATGTGGGAGAAGCTAGAGACCATTGTGCATCCATCGAAGAAGGAGAAAGCCAAGGATTTTGGCTACCATTAGCAGAGAGATCGACGGATCGTGGAGTGGGGATTCAAAGCATCAAGAGTTCAAGGTATGTATAAAACGTTTGGGCATCATTTGTTTGTTTTCCTATACATAGGCTACGGTTTGCAATGTGCCTCTACTTATTGTTTTTGAATGGAAGATTCAATCATTCTGCATTCATCTAGCTCTCATTATTTAAGCCTTGCATTATTATGTGTTTATTTTTTTTTTTTTGTGCCATAGGTTTCATATTTTCTCCTCAACAAAATGCCAAAGGCATTGGATCCAATGTGGGTGTATGGTGAACCAATAGAACTTCCCAACAGACAAATATTGACATGCAATCTTTGCGGAAAAAAAAATTATGGAGGAATTAGCCGCTTGAAATACCACCTTGCCAAACTCACCGGGTTTGATGTGGATGCTTGTGATAAAACTACCCCCGAAATTATGCGCATTGCAAACCAATCCATTATTGACATTGCTAATAAGAGGGATGCAAAGGAGGCTCGCAGAGTTGAACTTACAAGTACATACACAAACACTGGAACAAGTGCCTCAATGGGAGGAGTAGGATCACAATCCCACTCCTCATCCACACGGCCCACAACTTCTCGAATCTCCTCAACAAACTCACCTTTCTTTGTGTCGAGGTCAAGACCGGGGGGGGGCGGACTTTCTATTCGGTCATTGGTTAAATCAAAGAAGAAGGAGGAGGCCAACAAGATTGTGACAAAATGTTTTCTTTGGAGTGATATACCATTTCACATTGCCAAGAGTCCCTTCTACCATTCCATGTTCAAAGTTGCTGCTATTGTTGGCTCGGGGTATAGGGGCCCTTCCTATAATAATTTGAGAGGGCATCTTCTGCAAGGGGAAAAGGTTGATTGCACACAAAGATTAGCTAGGCTCAAGGAATCATGGGATACCACCAGATGCATCGTGATGTCAGATGGGTGGACTGATACAAAGGGCAGGTCAATTCTAAATTTCTTGGTTAGTTGTCCCGGGGGGGCAATGTTTATCAAAAGTGTTGATGCAAGTGCATATACAAAAGATGCACAATTATTGTGTGAGTTCATGGATGGCTTTATCCGAGAGATAGGGCCCCAATATGTTGTCCATGTAATCACAGACAACGTTGTTAATTATGTTGTTGCTAGGAGGTTGCTCATGGAGCGATATCCAACCTTGTACCGGAGTCCTTGTGCTGACCATTACATTGATTTAATGCTAGAGGACATGGGAAAATTTCCTTGGATCAAGGAAACCAATGATTCAGCTCGGAGTATGACCAAATACATATATAATCACACATATGTTGTTTCACTGATGAGACAGTTTACACGGAACAGAGAGTGGGTGCGTCCCGCGATCACACGTTTCACCACCAGCTTCAATTCTCTTTAGTCGCTCCTCAAGAGTATGTTGGAGTTACAAACAATGTTTCTTTTTGATGAGTGGGAAGCTTGAGTATATAGCACCAAACAATATGGGCAAGCCATAGCCCAATTTGTGGGACATAACCAGAGATTCTGGAGTGCAGTAGGTGAGGTATGTACGGTTAGTGAACCTTTGGTAAAGGTTCTTCAATTGGTTGATGGTGACAATCCTGCAATGGGCTATCTATCGTTACTATGATGAGAAGGGGGAGGAAGGACTCACCAAGAGAGCTCAGATTTCGGGTGTGATTGATGAGTGATGGAATAACACTCTCCATCGTCCCATTCATGCAACGGGGCTCTTCCTCAACCCTGCATTCGCTTATGCTTGTGGATTTAATTTTGATGGTGAGGTCATGGATAGTTTTTTCTAGTGTGTTCAGAGGATGGTGCACACTCCAGCTGAACGCTTAAAGATTTCTAGGCAGATGGAGATATATAGGGTGGATTTCGGGGTTTTGGGTTATGAGATGGTTATCCTAGATAGGACTGCAAAGATGCCAAGTAAGCTTCAATTTCAAATTTTGTTTTTCCCTCTCTATATATTTGACATTTATTACTTGATTGCAATAATAAATGTAATTTGTTGTCTTCCTTTGAATCCTTTAATTTTATTCATTGTAGCTATCTGGTGGAAACACTATGGTGGAAAGCTCCCAGAGTTGCAGAAAATTGTCGTTCGGGTACTTAGCCAAACTTGCAGTTCTTCAGCGTGTGAGCACAATTGGAGTATCTTTGAAAAGATACACTCCAAGAAGCGCAACGGGTTAGAACTTAGAAATGTTGAAAAATGCAAGATTTAACATTTAAATTGTTTATTTTTTTAATTTTCATTTACTACAATTTACCATCAATGCATCACTAACTATAGCCCCCAATGTTCATACAGATTGGGTACCCAACGCCTTAATGACATGGTGTATGTCAACTACAATTTAAGGCTATGGGTGAAGCAGCTTGACAAAGAACCTAACATAGAGGCCATTTCATTGGATGTCATTGACAGCACTTCTCAGTGGAGGGTGGAGATGGAGGAGCCTGAGATGGAGGAGGTACCCGAATGGTTGGAGGAGGATCATGCAGATGATTTAGAGGAGACAGGATTGGAGGAGTAGAGGCAGGAGTAGCAGGGTGATCCACTTCTAGTGCATACAAATGTTCAGGAGGAGACTAATCTTTTGGTGCAGCCAATTCCATCACCACCACCTCCACGGAGACCTACAGTTGGAGTTGGGGTTGGGGTTGGGAGGAGACAACCCACTTTGTCTTCCACATCAACTGGAGTAGTTGGAGTCGCTGGATCTTCCACTCCATCCTCATCTCGAGCAGTAGCAACAACACCTCCAGTTCCACGACCACCTACTGCTTCCAGAGAAAGAGTGGTGCCCTTTACCTGTAAAAGGGGTAGAGGGAATCGATGATTGGGATTCCTATGATCTATCATTTTGATTGTATATGTACTATTTAGCATCTAGATGCCTCATGATGATTCATCTCATGAGATACATTTATTTTGAGCACTTGATGTGATTTTGTATCATCCTATCAGGAACATGTTTCGAAATTTCCAGTTTAGTAGTGATATGTGACCACCTGACATCTTATACATCTTATTTATTACTTATATCTACATATTTATGTAGCAATATGTCTATTTGATGTTGTTGTTGCTTTATCTGTTTTAAAAATTGAAAAAATTGAGTACTTTTGTATTTTTTGGAGGCCTTCCAATATTTTCTGTCGATACCACCGAGAAGTTATATTTCGAACCCTGTCCGATACTTTCCCAGAGACGATATATGAGACATTAACCCTAACTAAGTGGATTTTATCATTTTGTTTATTCCTAAATCTATTGTATAAACCCTCAATGGAGAATTATAAATGAAGAAGCTCTTTCTCATCATGAACATAAATTTGGATCTTGTCTGCCAAAACGATTACTTTTTGGGTTCTATCTCTTCATACCATTGGAGCAGTCTTCGTTGAGCAGATCAGTCCTTCCACAGACCTCTCACAGACCATTTGGGAAAATTTTAGGGTTGTGTCAACATTGTTCTAGCCCTTGAGCCCTAACGCAAGCATTGTTGCAAGTGTTTTGGGCTCCATACAGGTAGGGAAGGTCACGGCTAACCTTGATCAAGGTTACAGCATACCTCTGCAACTCACGGCATACTTCCTTGAGGTTGTGCACCCTCCAAACAGTCACGTTCTAGCTCCAATTAAGACTGCAGGCATGCTACAGCAGGCAAAGAGGGCCACGGACTGGGCACCGCAGGTATACTTAGCCCTTGAGGGCTAACGACACTAATGATAAACCCCTATCAGGGCTGACAAAAGGTTCAAGAAGACCATCGTTGGCTTCCACAAGGGTTACAAGTGGCAGCATACTGTATTAGGGATACAACAGGCCTATCTCTCTCAACACAGGCATAAAAGAGCCCTAAGGGCTAACACAGAACTACAATACTCAATCCAAGGTTGACGTCATCCAATCCAGGGCTACATTAGCAGTTTCTTCATCTTCTATGTTCCCTTGACGTCGGATCCATTCATCTTTTGATCCCTTGGTATTTGTGCACCAAGGGAAAGTGAATTTTGATGTACAAGTCTGCTCTCTAAATCTGATCATGTAAATGTTAGTGATTTCGCTCTGGAGGAACCCCACATGTTTGTCTTGTATGCGGAAGTGACCATGTGTTACTGACTAGGCTGCACCTAGTTAGACTTTCAATGAGCCGTCAATGATGAACAAGATACTTGTTCATATTCAGAGTTCGGAAGTCCTTTCAGGCCTTCACGGCCGTTTTATTTTTTCTAACACATGTTCACCCCCCTTCGGGGAAATTGTAAAAAATGTCCTAGCATTTAATTTTTTATAAAAGCCTTGGCTTCCCAGACTTAAGCATCAAGCCAACTAGCCCAAAGTGTTTTTCCCCTTGGTTATTATTGGTTGTTGAACAAATGACTAATAATTTGGGGTAGTTGTCTTGGTGTTTCGGCCTTAGGAGGTTATCAGAGCCTTCGTGTCGGTGTTTTTCACCATGCTAGGCATTCGAATTGAGTCGTATCGACATCTACTAGGTCCCCCTCGAGTTTCGTCAATTTCCGAAAAAAATGAATTTTTCCGTTTTTTAAGCCATTTTTTATGGTTGAATAAAAAAAACTTTAGATTGTAATAAAAGTCAGATACGGAGTCCGTTTCTGACATGGGGAAGCTCGTTTTGACACTCAGAGCATACTCTTTACCCCAAAGACCACTTTCTACATAAGTCGGGCAGTCGGATCACCCCGTGAAGCATTATTTAACTAAAAATGCATCAAGATGGCATTTTAATGCTAAGTTTGGACAAATTGGCACTATAGTCAAAAGTTAAAACGTCAAAAGTATTAAAATATTGGGGTGGTGACATGGCATGGGTTCCCTAAAGAATGCGACCCTCTCCATGTGAGGTAAAGCATTTTAAAGTTTTAGTGGATAGTTTAAATCATGGTGACGTCAAAATCAGTTGTTTATGTTCTCTGAACTAGATCTGCTATAAACTGAGAATCATCAAGGAAACAATGTTTTTACTATTGGTTTATGGCTCCTTCAAATCTATATTCAACAGCCTCGTTATGAGTGCTGAAAAAAGAATAATTAGGCATTGGTTTGCAGACCAACACAGGCTGATAAGATGTAAGATACCTGCATAGATCATTCAAAAATCATCTCAAAAAATCACCTCATCATAAGTGTTGACACTATTACGTAAACGAAAGTTACTTGCTGGCAAAGCGAACTCTCCATTCCTTGCTTGCTCACCAAGAAACCTCCTACAAGTCCAAAGCAAAACATGTTTTTGTTCTTAAAAAATACAAGGTCACTCTCATTGTGGTACACCACCTTGTTTTCTCTTTTGCATGTGAAAGATATCCATCAAAAGGTAATATCTAAGATACCGGACACAGACTTTAGGCCCGAAGTGTCTCGTGTCCGCATGTCAGACACAAACACGTCCTAGCACAATGTGGAATACGTGTTTTGGATGAGTCTTGCTTCAGGACACGTACAAAACACATGCTCGACACCATCTCAGGACATGTCCCAACCTGTGAAATCATGTCCTGAAAACAGGACATACCTAGCCCAAAAAAGTGGCCCATGCATGATAAAAAACAAATTTTCCCTCGTTAATTCACATTTTTCAGTGAGGTTTGAGCTTTGAGAGGGGTTCTTTTGCAGGTGAAGAGCATTAGAAGGTTTTCCAAGGGATTGTAAGTGACTTGAGGGTGGATTTTAGGGAGAGCATTGCAAGTTTTCTAGTAGGCAGCAAGAAGAATGTCTCAGTTAGTAAAGGCAATTGTTAAAGGGCAAAGGAGAGGGAGCAACATCCCAATTGGTGTCTCCACTTCTCCTCTAAATCCAAGCTTGAGTTTATCTGATGTTGCGAGTGCTCCATCTGCTGCTAGTGGAGTTGTTGGTGTTGCATATAACCCTATAGTAGCAAGACAGCAGGACCAAGAGAAGAAACAACCATTGTGGAAGCATGTAACAAGGAAATCAGGGCCTAGGGAAAAGTATGTGACCCTCTCCATGTGAGGTAAAGCATTTTAAGGTTTGGTTTGAAAGTTTGAGTGAATAGTTTAAATGTAATGTCCTCATCTGATTAGGCATTGAGGACTAAAACCGCTAACCGATGTGATTCCTGTGGGTTCGAGCGGTTACTGACAGTTAGGGAATCATCTAAAGACTGATGCCATCTATAGAAAATCTAGGGCATCATCATGTTATCACCATTAGGTCAAGAAGGGCCACCGGGGCCAAAGTCCACCATCATGCATGCCATCTAAGCATTATTTAATGATGCATGCACTCATTTAAGTCTCCATGCGCATGCATGCAAGTCAACTACAAATTAGAAAATAAAGTGACCTAATTAGGTCAAAGATTAGGGTTTTCGCAGTTGAAAGTTATAAAAGGAAGATAAAGTGAAAGGAGACTCACTTTTGATGATTGTTATTTTGGAGCTCTTGAATAGCAGCACAGCGTGCAGCACAGCAGTTGGGGTTGGAGACGACGTCTTCAGCTAACGGGGTTTCAGCAGTGAGATATCTGCCCTAGTCTCATTCAGGGTAAGCCATACAGGTTCACCATTTGCTCTTCCAATCATTCATAGTTATCCAGTATACTGCAGAGATTGTTGCAGGGGAATGTGTGTAGCCGTAAGGGGTTTTCAGCCAGAAAGCCCTAATCATTCGCTGGGTCTTCAGATCTCAGTTTTACTTCGAAACCCAAGCACCATTCTCATCATCGGCATCTTACTCCAATACCTGGTGATTATCAGATCCGATCGTGCTCATCCTGAGCAGTTATCAGCCATTTCGAGATCAGGGGGGCGTGAGCAGCTGCAACTCTAGAACAATTCGCTAGCCTTCCTAGAGACATCAGAACTTCCACATGCGCCAGGCATTCTCTCTGGCACAAGAAGGCTATCAGTCCTGCAAATCAGCAGCTTCATCGGACACCTCCTTCACTGAAAACGTCACCCTTAGTTGATCTGGGGTTCGTGCTGCTGGGGTTTCACCAGAAGCAGAAGATATCAATTCATCTCCGATTCAGCTCTTGATGCATGCATACTCTCTTAGGAGCAGTCCATCCAGCTTATCAGTGGTAAGTGTTCATTCTATCCTACAAACCCTAACCCTAATTTTTGCTATAAAATAGGGATTTTTACGTGGCAGTTTGCATGCTCGGTTGTATCAGCGTATTTGTTTAGAATTACAAAATATCGGGATTTGGGATATTACATTAAATCATGGTGACATCAAAATCCTAAAGGAAATTGCTAGCATGGTTTTGAAGGGTTGCGCTACCCAAGGAGTGGACCCCCCCTTATATGACATCACATAATATTCTTTGGTTAAGGTTTTGTGGAGGTAGCGAATTTTTATAAGGGTGACATCAACTCGCTTGGAGTTCACGCTAACCATTATGTGGTGTAGCAAATAACATCAAGAAGTGGACCCCCTCCATCTCTTGTCATTTGTTGACTTTGGCTATAATCTAAGTTAGGTGTATCATATACGATTTGGTCTAAATCATGGTGGCGTCAAGTTTAACATATTGGAGCTCACGTCATATTGAGCCATACAATCGTGTGAAGGAGCACATGCGAGTTGGATTTTGTTGAGGTGGCTTTGTTGGTGGAGTGAGGGTGAGGTGGCACCTCCTCCATACCAACACTTCAATTGAACTAATAATCACCCCACCGATTCTTTAGATTGATTCAGTTTAACTCGGCTCCACTCAAGATCAACTGAGCTTGATCTTCAGTATTGATGAGGCCCCCTGGGTCTCTCTTCTCCTATTTAAGCAGGTCACTTCTCCATTGTTTGCATCGGAAGGTGGAACCTCTGCTTGCATACATTGTAATATTTTATGAGTATTGTTAATAAAAGGCTTTGGAGGCAATTTCTGTGTGGGATCCATAGATGTTTGGTTGATGTTTTCTTTATGCTAAATCATTGAGGTAATCTATATCAACTCTTTTCATATTTTGCAATTGTTGGGATTACTTGTCTTCGTAAGGAAATTTACATTTTGGTAAGAATAGGAAGTGATTCTTGCTAGGTTACTTCTTATTGTGGAATATATTAGATTACCATGTTTTATATGATTTCTTGTAAGGATCTATAATACTGTTTATCTTATTATTATTTCACACAGGTGCTTTGAATCCCCTTTGCATGTTGTTGAAGGTATTTTACAGGAAACCCGAGCTGGAGCATTTGATGAACGAATGGGCTCTCCCTCTTCTCTAGTAATTTCGAAAGAAGAAGCATCATCCCTCGGATCTCACTAAAGGAGGTGTCACCATCCCTTTTCTACTTCTTGCTCCACCCGGTTCTATCACTTCTTGATCCAAAAAATCTTCTAATTTACTTTGGTTACCGTTACTTTACTTAGATCTACATTTCAAAGACAAATATAAAGTCGATTTAAATTTTCAATTTTAGATCTTATTGCGTAATTACAAGTTGTTCTTTCAAACATTAGATCTAGCCTTCTTCTCGCAAGTTTAAAGTTGAAATTTCAAAGTACTTGGTTAAGAAGATTAAAGAACTTTCATTTGATTTATCTAGCATTTTAGTGCTTGAGATTTGCTTTCCATTCTTTTCAAGAGGCAAGCAAAGATCCTAAACAGGCAAGCTTTCTAGCTTGCCTTACTTAGTTGTTTCCTTTTTTATAGTCAGTTGTTACTTTAAAAAAAATTGTAACTTTTGCATGTTGTTTGTTATCACCAACCTTGTAGTTGCCTATGTGAGATGGATCCAAGATGGACGGTAGAGAGAAAAGCAACTAAGGAGGTGGAACCAAGATCGCCTCGACTCCCAAATGGATGGTTGTCACACCAATCGAGGCAGTCTTCACTTTATGTTATCTTAGCCCAAGACAACAATGGGGGAGACCCAGATCTACTTCTGACAGGAGAGATCAGACCTAGACACCAGATCAGATCAAATGAACTTAAGGTACGTAAGGTGTAAGGTACTAGAAACCCTAGATCTATGGATGACGTCACTAGGTGAACCAAAGCTTTGGATTAGGGATTAGGAAGTATGAGGTTTGATCCAAGTTGGGACACAGGTGACCTATGAGGTAAATACTAGATTTGGGGTTAAGGTACTAGCAACAGGTGAAGATATCCACTGCCTTGGGAAACGTGACCAATGCAGAAGAGGTGAGAACGGGATTGGGGCTATCGAGTACCAATGGATAGACTCGAAGGAAGATATGACAATGTCAAAGCACCCAAGCCACTAGGAAAAGGTCAAAACACAAAAAAAAGAGGCAAAAGAGGGGGTAGCGCTAGGGTTTGAGATCAGTACCTATCAGATCTAGGGCAATGGAGTCACTTTCCTGATCTACAAACCCAAAAAGGTGTTTTTCCGAAAGAATCAAATCACGGGAAAAATTGGCAGCATGGAAGATAGCGTTAGGGTTTGGAAGCCAGTTTTTCAAATCTAGGGCAACCTGGTCACCTCTAGCTCAGCGTCGAGGAAGATTCTCTTAGGGCATGATCCGATCTATGAAACCCAAAAAAGGTTTGTCTCAAGATCAAGCGGTTTGATCTTTAATATTTTTTGGTTTTTTATTATTTAGGGTTTTTTAGGTAAAAATGGAAATACGGATGCCAATGGATTGAGATCTTGGAAGAGAGGAACTAACTTGTAGATCTTACCTGAAAAACCTTGTAGGTGCCTTGAAGATGGTGATCCCTACTATCCTGATCAATTTGAGAAGATTTGAGTGAGTTCTATGCGCAACGTTTTGCCCCAAGAAGCCACTGTGCCCTCTCTCCTGCACAACAAACGTCAACCATATCAGATTTGCCGCATCATGAGAAAAAAGCAAAAGCTACAGAAAAATAGCAAGATGAAATCATAGATTGCATTGATGCTAATGAAAACCCCCTGATACAAAACGCATCCAAGCCAAGCAAGTTGAGGCAGCCCTGCAAAAACGCCCAAGTTGAAGTCGCCCTTTTGTAGACAAGACAATGTTTCCCGAAAAATATATAGATCTCAAAACAAATACCCAAATGCTAGGAAGCAAAAGATTTTCCAATCACCATCGAAGAACACCAGATGCAAAGGAGATCCAAAAATATCCACAAGAAAAGTTTTTCTATTATCCAGATCCAAGAGCCAAAGACCCCTTACAAATGAGAAGCTCTCTCCTTTAAATAAGAATGAGAGAACCAAAATCCTAACCACTTTTCAAATGGGTGGCTAAGATTAAAAGATACGAATGTTCTAATCAACGGTTGAAATGAGCTCAACATATAATACATGGATCAATGCCATAATATAATATAAAAGTGGACTAAATCACCATAAGAGAGGGGATCCCACTCAACAAAAAATAAATGAAGCACATGGTGGGTCCAAGGAGTGTTAACTAACTCCCTTTGGGTGTCCCCATGGCACAATAAAAATAATATAATTTTTTAAATGTGAAATTGTGCCTCCTTGAGGAAATCGTGAGCCTCCAAAAGCTCCAGAAAAATAATATAATATGCCCGGAAAATAGATGTGGGCCCATCCAAGTGCCGCAACTGCTGGAGAAGAAGTGGAAGACATCACCCTCATCATCAGAACTCATCCCATGCCATTTCCTTGCCTCAGTAGCCCAAATCGAATGCTTTAGTAGCCATTTTAATCATTTTTTATTTGCCTTGGGAAACATGATATGCCAGAAACTGCATCCTAGGGTGTCTGCATTATCCAACTGAGCCCACCAGGATCTTTGGGAGGGGGGTAATATGGTACAATCAAGTGGTTGGACAGCACCTTCCTCATACAGCGCCCTAAGAGATCGAAGAAGATCATCTACCTTCTCAAACAGGCCATCTAGTATAGTAAAACTACACCAGAAAGATAAACTGAGCCTAATCATCTCTACAATTGCCCGGAACTGAAAACAAGCTGTCTCACTGGACTCAGAGTCCAAATCCATCTAAGGTGTATACCCATACCCCCTCCAGGTCTCTGCATGATCATCTACAATATCCAGATAGACAAAATAATAATCTGTAAATGACCATATAACCAGAAATATAACTCAGGCTAGCATCCATATGCTTCAAGTGTCCAAAGGCTAATATATGCTCTACATATCATTTAAGTAACAATTATAACAAGTAGCAATCACTTCACTGGCAGTCTATCAACCAAATATATAGGGTTTCATTTATTAATCATAACTCGGACCAGAGTTTCAAGATTATACTCACTTCATAGTTGTAAACAATTTGCTAGTGAAGGCTCAGGGCTAAAATTCACAAGGCTAGGGCAAAGGATGACCACCAACTTGACATTGTGACACTTCGGATATGGAAAGGGAATACTCACTCTAGCATATGATGGACAAGCAACAACATTGGGGATGGCAGTGTCTCACAAATGGGTGAGTTACTTCAGAGGTGCTTATTCACCTTGCCAAATGCTCACAATCCAAACCAATAGAGGTAACCCAGCAATCCTTAGATATAAATTTTAGGAACCATTGCTTTTTTGGGCCTTTGATTTTCCACAACCTAGGTCCATGTTTTTATTACACAGATTTTATTATTTAGGCTTTATGCATTCATGTATGTTGAAAAACACTACTTTTCATGAATGTTTTAAGATATTCTTTTCATTGTACTTCAAAGCCAATTTCATTAGGCTAGCCTTGCATTCACGTATGTTTAGAAACACTACTTTTCATGAATGGGCTTTTTCATAAGATATTCATTTCATTTCCAAATACATTGTATTGATGGCAACGCAACTTGTTTCAGGTTAGCCAACACAACCTAGGCAACTCAGAGCCGAGACACAAATAACAGGGAGGCTTGTCCAACAAAGGCTCTAGTGGGGAAAGGTCGTCCATGCCATAAGTCAAGTAGTAGGTCGGGTTGAGAGCATAACTGGAAGGTAATGGATGGGTGGAGACAATGAATAATGGAACCAACACTAACAAGCCAAAGTATGGTGAAAATGACTACCTCTATTCTCCCTAGGGAGGGTAAAACCACTGAGTATAGATCAAGAACTTATAGGTCTGAGTAGGGACATCAATACATAATATCAATACATCCAAGTCAAGATATTTATATGACCGCTAGATCATGACACTAAATGCTAATACATGTGACAAGAATGAGTATAAGAGCAATGATAACCATTAACACAAGATAATACAGGTTGAGTCATAAACATGTAAATAATCCATCTGAACCAACATCTGTCCAATGATAAAGCACTGATACAACTCTGGGCACACTGATAACTACTCTGCAAATAGATAACATGACTACATCAGTCTCCAAATCTGAGTGTCCTGAGACTCAGTCATGGCATGGGATAGTACTATAGTCCATCAATCAAATCATGATCCATCATAAACGCTCATCTCAGCATCTCATATGTACGGGAACTGACTAAAAAATGTACTGAAATCTGAAAAATAGAATATGGTAGCCTGGCTACTATATATGTGATAACATCTGGCTCCAGCTAGGACAAGTGCTCTATTGAATAGAGCGCTTGAGAACCTCAAAATCTATGGCCCTCGCACTTTGCTACTAGCATCCTCGATCAATCCTTCCAGCTCTGCAATTGCTGCCAAAATGTCACCAGCTACCTGCAAAATGTCCATTGCTGTACCAAACTGCTGGGAACAAAAATCGAGGTGGGTTGATGTTGTGGAGGCCGTATAGTCAACTGGGCACAGATATCGAGGTGGGCATGAAAATCGAGGCACTGGTACAGTCATTTAATGTTGTTATAAATGTTGCTGTAAATTAATTTTTTGTTTGATAAATGCTGCAATAAAATTTCTCTTGGACTGGTTTTTCCAGGGTCAGATTGACCAAATTTCTGTTGTTTTATGGGTTTATCAATCAGCTGTTTTTTATGTGATTTTCCATTGCTACAGACTTAGTTTCAGTGTTTCAGCTTGTTGGGTTATTGATTTAAATGCATAAGAAGTGTTTTTATTAATGTCATGTTTTAAGTCTGAAATCTAGGTAAACTAAGTGTTTGACAAAAGTCTGAAATTTTTGCCAATATTTCTACAGTAAAACTCAGTCATCTCATATTAAAGAAGATTATTCGTTGCTGGGGTTTTTACTCCTTTAAAGGTTTTCCCAAGGGTAAAAATCTTGTGTTCTTGTGGATGGTTAACTCTTCTTTGTTGTTGGTTATTTATTGTTCAATTTATTGTTGTTAAATAATCTCAGATTTACAAGTTTTAAAGTCTGCTAAAAGTTAAATAGACTGTTATTGCTATCAAATCAGGTCCATGTTAAAAATTTAACAGACAGACCATATTGATGGTTGAACTCACCTCATGGTTGAACTCGCCTCACAACATTTGTTGTTGGTGGGGTTTTATGTATAGGTCCAAAAACATGCGAAAGACTGCGATTCACCTGCCTGCGAAAAATCAGGTTTCTCCAAAAAACAAAGATCGTTTATGTTATAAATTAAAGATATGATAACATAAAACGATAGGTTAAATATATTTTTTAACATAAAATCATTTTTATATAATTAAATATATTATAATTTATAACATAAAACAATAGGTTAAATATATTTTTTAACATAAAACAATAAATGTGTGTGTGTGTGTGTGATAGGTTAATATAGATTTTTAATTCTAATAGAATTGATATATTTTGCGCATTTATTGGTATTTTATGAACATTTATTGATATTTGCAGTATATGGACATGGCTAATTTGAATATTCATGAAAAACGTTTTTCTAATTTAATATATAGTGTATATATTTGATTTTTTGTATTTGCCAATTTTTTCCCGATCCGATTCAAACTCTTCACTCTTTTGCCTTGCCAATTTATTGTTGATTCCGAGTCTGGTAAGTATGTATTAATCCACACATCAAGGGATCTTGTTTCTAGAATCAAAAGATCAGGAGAATATGTCCCCAGGGAAGTGGTCCCAACATAGAATGAGGAGATTTTGGTGTCTAAGTGAAGTATGCCCACCATTTCTTGAGGTTATACGTATAGAGAAATATGCGAGTCACCAATTAGTAATTACACTGTCTCGAAAGAAGCTCAATGATCCAACATTAAAGGAAGAGGAAACCTGAAGCTTGGAGATCAAAGACGAACAAATGAAAGGACTCGATCACCAATGTCTTGTACCCTGTTGCCCACCTATTTCAACTAGGTGGCAACCTCATGTACATTGAAGATGTACATTCTGTGCAGTTTGTACCATGGAAAAATTCTGGGGATTTTTCATTCAGCAGCGCAATTATGCCCCTTTTGTAGACGAAATGTCCGCTCCCCTGCGTGGGACAATTAATGTAACTTTATATGTTAGCATGGGTCATTCCTCTAAGGATGTCACCATGGATTTTATTATCAAGGAAGTCCTCTTCACCGAGTGTTTGTTTCCCCTTCCAGTTAATTTTGTTAATTAACAATTTTAATTGGTTGGGTTTTTCACTCACAAATCCTCCAAAGTGGTGAATTGGCGTTCTGATAATCAAGCCCATGAGGTGGCTAAGGTTTCAAGTTGTTGTCCATGACCATGCTAGCCATATCTTGTAGTCTTGCAGAATTTCGTTAGGATTTTAATTTTTATTTTGATTTTTTCTTAATTAATTAACTTTACCATTTGGTGGTTAATTAATTAAGTTTTAATGTAATAATGTAATTACTCAAGCACTGGCACTTTGTAATAGGGGCTATGAATGCAAGGTAAATTGCTATGAAACCCCCTAAGCCACTGCTTCGAGTCCCATGTCATTCTAATAAGGGGTTGAAGAGATAGACCAATTTTGGTCAGGAGGGGTCTATCTCCCCTAGGGAATTAATTAACTTCCCTAAGTCAAAAAATTAAATTATTTGATTTTGAATAAAAAAATCAAATAAGGCCATGGTAATTAAGTTTGGGAGGTGGCTAATCATAGTTAATTTTTATTTAAATAAACCCCCCCATGGTCAAAATAAATTTTTGAAGATTTCCCAAGTGGGGTGCTCCTCTTGTCTTAATAAAAGATAAAAATTAAAAATTAAAAAATAAAAAATTAAAGATCAAAAATTAAAAAATTAAAAAATAAAATAGAAAATAGAAAATAGAAAATAAAAGATTTAAAAGTAAAAAGATAAAAATAAAAAGTAAAAGATTAAAAGATTTAAAAGATTTAAAAGATTAAAAGATTTAAAAGTAAAAAGATAAAAATAAAAAGTAAAAGATTAAAAGATTTAAAAGTAAAAAGATAAAAATTAAAAGTAAAAGATTAAAAGATTTAAAAGTAAAAAGATAAAAATAAAAAGTAAAAGATTAAAAAATTAAAGATAAAATTAAAAATAACAAAATTAAAAATTGAGTCAAAGGAGGCCCCACTTGAGTCATGGAAACCCTAGATCTAAGGGTTAAGCTTTATTGTGACATGGATCAAGCATCTAAGCCATGGATTGAAAAGTAATCTAAGGGTGGAGAATGATTGAGGAGGATGCAAAGTCAAATACCTAGATCTAGTGGTGGAGATCTAATCTAGATCTAGATCTAATCTTGGTCGTTGATTTTCAAGGGGTTGGGGTCTTCCTCAATTATATAATGAGGGTCTCACTCTCTCATTTGATATGATCTCTCATGCTATTGTTATGATGCCGGAATATTTCCCCACTCTTCTCTCATATTCTTTTGGCTATTGTAATCTTTGCCCTAGTTGGGCCATTTAATCAAAGAAATTCTTTGGAGGGACATTGTGCTACATTCTACATTCTTCATGATCCATTTCTTGTGAGGTAACTTGTATCTTTTTTTAGTTTTGCATATTTGTATTAGTCTAGTTAGCTCTCCACAAAGTATTTTGTTGAGAGATTAGAGAGTAAAAGTATTTTTACCCTCTTTTGTGAACGGTTTAACAATTTTTCTTCAAAGTATTTTGCAGGGATTGTTAGGCATTCATCACTGGGCTTACATATTTTTGCAGATCTAGATTTGTTTGCAGGTTTTCCAAGCAAGGATATCTCTCCAAGGGTTTCGTCTTTTCAAATTTTCAATTCGGCCTTTTTCCTTTTTCCTTCCTGAAACTGGGTTTTATTCACTGTATAGTGAATATAACCCTTGTTTTAGGGCCGCCATCCATTATATATTAGTATAGGCTTATAAATCTGCTGTTTATACACCATTTACAGCCCCAAAACTTTCATTTTTAACTGCTGAAATTTCATTTTTTTTAAATTTTAAAGTTCAAATTTTCTGTAAAATTTCTGGGTTTTACACTAACTTTTTCTAACTTTATGTTTTAGTTTTCTGCAGTAATTTCCAGCAAGTAAAGTTGCTGGTTTTTTGCAGGTTTATGCACAGAAAGAGGGGGTTATGCTGCCCTAAATTGCCCAGAAAAAACCCAGAAAAAATTTGGTCCAAAAGAGGCCCTAAACTACACTTCTTCTCTCTCTTCTATTACATTGTAAACCCCAAATGAAAAGTTCTCTTTGGGGTATTTCTCTGCTGTAAATTTGTATAAGTAGTTGCTTAGAGTTAGTTTTATTTACAAGTTATTTTTCTGTTTACCCACCTATCTTTGTGACAGACCACCATCTCTGTCACAGAGATTGAAGTGAGGTTAGTTTACTCAGTTTTATTTTTTCTGTTCACCCACCTATCTTTGTGACAGACCACCATCTCTGTTACAAAGATTGTTGTGAGGTTAGTTTACTGCTTTAGCTTGTTATATTTTCCTTTCTAGTTTTATTTTCAGTAAGTTTACCCACTATCTCTGTGACAGACCACCATCTCTGTCACAGAGATTGTTGTGTGGTTAGGACATTGCTTTAGTTAGTTGTTTTTCCTTTTAATTTTCTGTTCAAAGTAGTTAGATTTAATTTTCATTTTCTGTCAAAGAAATAATCATACAACCCACCTATCCTGTGTATCCTCTATCCACCTGTCATCTCCCTTTAGGGACTTCAAGTTGGATATGAAAAGCAGGAGAAGTGGGAGCTTAGTTAATTAAAAAAAAACAACTTTCTTTCTTTTTCTGTTACAATCTTCACATTCTGTTTTTCAGTCCAAGATCAAGTACCAGCACCTCCCATAAGGGATACCGCTTGGTTGATCTTGTTGATAGCTTAAAATTTACCTTGCATGCTAATCACCAAGACTAAAATTTACTTCTAAAGTTAACCAACAACAACTTCACTATTTCCTACTCCTCTACTCGGTTATCACCCTTCGGGGTACTCACGAGATACGACAGGGGATAGAGAAGTCTTAGTTTAATAGGCATCCATCAAGTAATTTTCCTGTTGATTAAAAACAGTGACCTCGGAGGCGTCTTGGGGTAGTAGACCGTGGGGGGTCTCTAGGCGTTTTACGTCCTCCTTGTTGAGCACCAGGCCATTGGGGTTTGACCTGTGAGCTACGGGTGGGCTTTTCTCCCACTTTGTTGAGCGCAACAGCATTCCCTCTTTGACTTGAGAAGTACTAGATTGGGGTAGACACACCACCGGTTCGAAAACTTGATCAAAGATTTCAACTCTAATAAAATTCATTAAAATTTACAAGAGACATTGCAAAACGTCCTACAAACACAGGTCACTGTTATTTATCTTTGCCTCGCTGTTCAAGGTTTTTACTGCAAGCTTTTCACTTTTCAGTTACAAGTATTTCTTTCAGTTTCGCAAACTCTTATGGTGGCATCATATTGTTTAGTAATTTGTAGATTTTGCTTAGCTTAGGCAACTGTGGATAATCATTCTAAATTCTCTTGTAAGATTGTAATTTGTAATCTTTTGACTCCATTTAATCTAGGCACTGGTCTTGTAATTTTGTAGTCTTAATAAAAGATCCCTTTAATTAATTTGTAATTAATTAATAAATCTGGAACTTAGTTTTCCTATAGGGACTACCCCCCTTGGCTCTGTTGGGATCTTGCCTAAACGGAGGAGTTGTGGACTGTGGTGACAGTGGTCCCCAGCTGTCGCTTGCCCCCAAGGACACACATAGCAGGTTGTGACTTTCCTGTGTCTTAAAGTGTGAATTAGGCGGAAACATACCCAAACCCTCTCCTCCTTTTATACTAGAGGATTTAGTTATGCATCGCTTGCTTTTCTAAAATTAGGAGAAGACCATTCTCGCAATAACTTCAAAAGAAAGCTAAAACAGCTCCAAGATAGGCGCCTAAGTTTATTTAAAACAGCAAGATCATGAGTCAAACATCAGCCTTATCTCCTGCAGTAAAAACGGATGAGAACTTTCCCTGAAAAACCTTCACAAAGCCCTCAAAGGAAGTTGACCAAATCTGCATGTGTAGGGAGCCTACCTTGCCATAAATAGGCACCATCTCCAGCAAGAAAGCTGCCAAGAACCACCCTATAAAAGCAGGGACAAAAGCCTTAAAGAAAGATCCTTAGCATGCCAACAATATTCTGCAACAGAGTAACTGGCATGAATAGATGAGATCATGTTCAAGATAGACTTCTAGTGATGGAATCTTGGATGATCATGTATACAAAAGATACACCCATGAAAAAAATGTAAGACCTTCTAACTTAGGTGCTTTAGCACTAACTGAAAATAGTCAATGAAAAGCAGTAACAAATGCCTCCAATAAAGCACACCAGCTGGCCCTGAAATAAAATACATACAACCATGATAAAGGTCTCCAGAAAGGTGCCCAAGCCTGCGTTAAAATAACATATGAACGTTATAAAAAGGGCCTCAAATTACGAGCTCAATTTCAGTTTCATCTCAGCCCAAAATACCATGAGAAAAGCAGGCAAGAAAGCTCCAAATAAGGCACAAATATTTGGCCTAAAATAGCACATTTTAAGGCCAAATAAAGGTATCATTATTAACCTTCACAAAAGCAACTTCTCTCCCACTATATAGCATCCATCCAAGCCACAAAGAAGTATCATGATACTACACTCTGTTCAAACTCCATTAATGTTTTCATTCAGGGCCTCATTCATCATCATGGTGCTGGAACTTAGTTTAAGATATGGTGCTTCAATTACATCATGTGTGACACTCATGTGTGACACTTGTCAACTCAGTCCCGCATGCCAGGTAAAGCGATTTAATACTGGGAGAAATGAACCATTCAAATCAGTTGTTTATGTTCTCCGAACTAGATATGCTATAAACTGAGAATCATCAAGGAAACAATGTTTTTACTACTGGTTTATGGCTCCTTCAAATCTACATTCAACAGCCTTGTTATGAGTGCTGAAAAAAGAATAATTAGGCATTGGTTTGCAGACCAACACATGCTGATAAGATGTAAGATACCTGCATAGATCATTCAAAAATCATCTCAGAAAATCACCTCATCATAAGTGTTGATACTATTACGTAAACGAAAGTTACTTACTGGCAAAGCGAACTCTCCATTCCTTGCTTGCTAACCAAGAAACCTCCTACAAGTCCAAAGCAGAACATGTTTTTGTTCTTAAAAAATACAAGGTCACTCTCATTGTGGTACACCACCTTGTTTTCTCTTTTGCATGTGAAAGATATCCATCAAAAGGTAATATCTAAGATACGGGACACGGACTTTAGGCCCAAAGTGTCTTGTGTCTGCATGTCAGACACAGACACGTCCTAACACAATGTCGGATACGTGTTTTGGATGAGTCTTGCTTCATGACACGTACAAAACACATGCGCGACACCATCTCAGGACATGTCCCAACCTGTGAAACCGTGTCCTGAAAACAGGACATGCCTAGCCCAAAAAAGTGGCCCATGGGTGATAAAAAAACAATTTTTCCCTCGTTAATTCACATTTTTCAATGAGGTTTGAGCTCTGAGAGGGGTTATTTTGCAGGTGAAGAGCATTAGAAGGTTTTCCAAGGGATTGCAAGTGACTTGAGGGTGGATTTTAGGGAGAGCATTGCAAGTTTTCTAGTAGGCAGCAAGAAGAATGTCTCAGTTAGGAAAGGCAGTTGCTAAAGGGCAAAGGAGAGGGAGCAATATCCCAGTTGGTGTCTCCACTTCTCCTCCAAATCCAAGCTTGATTTTATCTAATGTTGCGAGTGCTCCATCTGCTGCTAGTGGAGTTGTTGGTGTTGCTTATAACCCTGTAGGAGCAGGACAGCAGGACCAAGAGAAGAAACACCCCTTGTGGAAGCATGTAACAAGGAAATCAGGGCCTAGGGAAAAGTTAGGTGGGGGAGGGAATGTGAATTAGACTTATAATTAATGTAAGAATGAGTTCAATAGCACTTATTACCGAGTCAAGGGTCATTTGTTGGGCCTTCCTTGTGGGCTTGCTACATGTAAAGCAGAGACCATTACCCAACGAAGGGAGATTGAAAGAGAGGATGAAGTTGGCTTGGGGAAGGTGGCAGCGACAAGTAAGAAACAAAAAAAAGAGGGTCCTCTTCCATTCTTGAGGAAACTCTCTAGCACTAGCAGATATGGGAGTGGGGTTGATCTTTAACCAACAAGAAAAAGGCCAACTCCAAGTGGTCCAATGGAAAAAAAATTCAACAAGAGGCCAGATGAGATGGACCTTACCATTGCATTTTATTTCTATCTAAACATCATTTCATTCAATGTTGCACGGTCACCATTGTTTATTGAGATTGGTTGAGGTCTAGTTGAATGAGCTCCAACTAGTTATGTGCTTCCTGGTCCAAAGAAGCTTAAAACCACACTGTTGGTTAAAATAAAGAAGGAGGTGGATAAAATCTTAGAGCCAATTAAATCAACATGGCCCTCATCTAGTGTCAATATTTTTTATGATGGATGGACAAATGCAACACGCCATCCACTTATCAATTTCATGGACTGATGTCTTCCCTAAATGGACTCGTGTTCTTGAAAGTGGTGGATGCTCTTGGGAAATACAAGGATGCACAATATATGGGTGAGTTGTTCATCAAAGGAATTGAAGATGTAGGTGTTGATTCTTGTGTACAAATCATCACAGATAATGCACCTATTTGCAAGGTTGTTGGCATGATTGTGGAAGCTAAATATCTGCAGATATTTTGGACTGAGTTGTAGACTCATTTATTCTTGTTTGTATTGCTCTTGCGGGTATTTTGGGCACCTTGGATTGTTCATTCTTTGAATTTAGCAATCAAAACTATTGCTTCAAATGTGACATGGATTGACAATCTTATTGATGATGCGCGCCATATCCATAATTTTGTACAAAACGACACCAATGCCCTCATACATCTATCATTGTTGAACATTGCAAATACTTGGTTTGCTTCCTCATTCATCATAATTAAGAGGTTGAGGGAGGCCAAAACCGCTCTTGGGTCCATGGTTATTCCAGAGTTTTGGTCTTTTAGGAGAACAATAGATCAAAATGCTTCAAAAAAGGTAAAAGACACATTGTTAGATGATGGTTGTTGGGAGAGGGTAGATCTCACCATTAAGATCATGGAACCAGTCATTTCTTTGTTGAAGTTTGTAGACACGGACCGACCCATCCTAGGAGATGTTTATGACAGGTGGGATTCCATGGTTGAGTCCATGAAGACCATTGTTGTACAAAATGAGTGTCCTGAGTATGGGACATCAACGAAGGGCTTATGGTCCACCATACATGATATTCTTGTCGCCAGGTGGGATAAGAAATGCACACCTTTGCATTGCTTGGCCCACTCATTGAATCCCAAGTTCTACAATCATGAATGGCTCAATGGTGGGCCCTCACACAAAGTCCCTCCTCGCATGAATGGAGAGATTTAACAAGGGAGGAATCCCACCCATTATTTCAGGATAGACAATCACCTGATGAGGTGGATGAGGGCTTTGTAGAGTTTTCCACTGCCAATGAGAGATTTGGAGGTTATGTTGTGGTCGGAGACAAGGGGGTTAAGAAACACTATCCTCAGCGGGCAATTCATGGGGAAACATGCCCTATTCTACAAAAGTTAGCCTTGAAGATCCTCTCTCAAGTTACTTCATCCTCTAGTCATGAGAGGAATTGGATCACATATAGGAGCTTGTACAATTTGAAGAAGAGCAGGCTTGAGCAGTACAAGGCAGAGACGACATAACAGGCAAAGAGAGGAGTGGGTGAAGGGAAAGACAAAGATGTGGGATTTGTTTCCTGATGATATGGGTTTGGACAATACTGTTGAGTTGGCATTAGCCAACATGGATCTTAATGATCCAGTGTTAGAGCTGTTCACTTTTGATGATGGTGATCCTCTTGAAGGGTCATCCTCCACACCACCAAATGCAGATCCTAGATGGTGAGAGAGGTGGAGGAGGAGAACGATGAAGAAGAGAGCAATGCTGATTTTTTTATTGAAGAATAGAGGAGGCCTATTGACTAATGAGATTCTTCCATTTTGATCTACCCCTTTTTGTGTTTGCCAGTGGCATTTCGATCTCTATGTAATACATTTTGATTTTGATGACTTTATAAGAAATATGATTCCGACATTTATGTGATAGAACATTTTGATTTTAATGATTTGATGAGAAATTTTATGAGCCTACGAGTCCATCATTGACATATGCATTGAAATTTGTTAATGTGTAATGTGTATTGATTATAATTTCTATTGAATATTTGTAAATGTTCGAGTTTCTAAAAAAAATTGGATATATATATATATATAACGTGTCCCCCGTGTCCTTGTAGAATACTTGTATTCCCATGTCCTCGTTTCAGGTCTATGCATGCACATAAAATAACAGCCTCCTGAAAAAACAAACTCTACAAAAAGTAATTATATATTAAAAGGGAAAAACAAAAAGCGTTCATGGAAAAGAAAATAACTCTTGTCATGAAAAGCCTACAACGATGTACATGCACTAAAACTCTCGCAAAAATAAAATGCAAACTCCAGGTACATAGATTGAATTGGACTTGAAGTCGAAAGGAATAAATATAACTTTGTATGTTCTTTAACTCTAGTACCATGAATTGGTATGCTATCAGTTTACCTGTTGCTCGGAGAGTGTTTGACTCTTGCTGTGAGAGGGACACATCAATGGGAGAGAGTCTCGTGAGAGTGAATTTTCTCATAACCCCTTTTCATCTAATTTTTTGACACTTCGAATTACTTGAACTAGGAAGGAACACCACTTAATTTGTTGCATAATGTTAGTTTTGTACCTAGGGAAGTGTTCCCCTAGTGACTTTTGCCTTAGTCACTTAGAGAGGGGGCATAAAGTGACCCTTGCATTAAATGACTTAACTAAAAGCATTTAATTTGACTTTAAAGCATTAAAGTCACTTTTTGATAAATTTAAGCGGGTGAGTGAAACTAATATTTTATAAATAAAATATGAGCATCTAATTTCAGCCCTTGATCTAATCTAATCTCCACCGTTAGATTAGACTCGCCCTAGGGTTTTCTCAAAAAGGCATGGGAAAATCATTTTGCCTCACTTTTGTAGATTGAAGTGAGAAAAGAGAGCTGAGAAGAGAAGTTTTCTTTTCTGAGATAAAAAGGAAAAATTTGCAGCATGCAAATTGAGGAGAGGACAGCAGCATTTATTGCTGGTATGTATAGTCCGTATAGTACAATTTTCAAAGCAGTGGGCACATTTCCTGAGGCATATTTTTTGGCACAATTTTCGAGGAAAAAAAACTGGGCACGAATTTCGAGGTCCGTACAATCAGTTCGTACGGTACTATCCGTTCAATCCATACAGCGACACGGAAATCGAGGCAGAAAACAGAGAAGAAAAAAAATCTGAGTTTGATTTTTTTTTGGCGCAGAAAACGAGCCAGAAATTTTCTCTTCCGGGTTGAGATAAGTTGGTCTGAAAATTTCTGAGTTTTGCTGTAAATTTACTAATAATAAAATCTCTCTCTCTGACTGGTTTTCCCCTTGCGGGTTTTTCTAGGGCTATTGGCCAAAAATACTAGTGTTCTGTGTGTTGAATGGCGTGCTGATATTTTATTTACTGTCACTAAAAAGATTAGTTACAGCAGTGTTTTAAGTCTGAAAAATTTTGTTTATTTCCAGCACTTTATTTTTCTGAGAATGTCTTAAACAGAGATATAATTTTTACTTAAAGCCAGTGGCTGAAAACTATCAAAAATCTACATGGTATCAGAGCGGGTTGTGGCAGAAATAAAATATTAGCAGAGAAACAGTCATTTCCAGAATTCAGAAAAACCGTTGTGACAGTGATACATTTTGCTGAAACTTGTTCTTTGAGAAAAATGACTTCCATGGGGTTGAGAACTAAGAATAAGTTGGATGGGGCAGCAAACTTTGTCTCATGGAAAGCCCGGATTTTACTTGTGCTGAAGGAGAATGAGTTGTGGGAGGAGGTAGTTAGAAACACTACAGCAAATCCTGTTACTATTTCCGCTTCTACTGATGCAGCATTACTTGCAGCCTTTAATAAGAAGGATATTAAAGACCATGTTATTCCACATATTTCAGCGAAGGATCATGCACATGAGATGTGGTCTGCTTTGACCGGCTTGTTTGAGAGTACTAATGAAAACAGAAAGATGGTGCTTAGAGAGAAGCTGAAAAATATCAAGATGGTCAAAGGTGAGATGTGTATGACTTATCTTACTAGGATCTCTCAGGTGAGAGATGCGCTTGCAGTTGTTGGTGAGGCGATTAGTGGTCCGGAGTTAGTGCGAACAGCCTTGAATGGGGTGACTGCACCTTGGGTTGTGTTTGTTCAGGGGTTGGTGGCCAGAGAGAACTTACCAAATTGAGACAGAGTATGTGATGACTTTGTTCAGGAGGAGACTTGGAGGGGTTTCTTACAGTGCAGTGGTTCTACTAGTAGGGGAGATGAGGAGGATGTCGCATTGGCAACAAAGGGGAAGAAGAAGAGCAAGAAGGGTCCCAAGAAGGGTGGGGCCAAGCAGCAGCAAGATGGGCAAAAGAAGGATATGAGCACTATGAAGTGCTTTGCATGTCACAAGATGGGACACTATGCTGCTACGTGTCCGAACAAGAAGAAGAAGCAACAGCAGACAGCCGCTTCAGCTAAGATCGATGATTTTGCAGCACAATTTCAGAGAGTTTTATTTATGCACTGGGCATATTGAGAGAGAGAGAGAGAGAGAGAGCATCCATTCTCACCAAAGTGCGGATGTTGACAGACAAAGAGAGTTTTTCTATGTGACAGACCATTCTTACAGTGCATTTACTTCCAGCACTTGGTACATAGATAGCGGAGCCTCGACCCACATGACAAGTGCTCATGAGATGTTCTCCGAGCTTTCACAGGTAGAGACAGATGTGGAGGTTGTGTTGGGAGATGACTCAGTAGTCAGTGCAGTTGGATGTGGGACCATTACATTTCAGAGGGAGTCCATGAGTCCCATGGTATTGCGGGATGTATTGTATGTACCTGGGCTGAAGAAGAACCTAGTGTCAATTTCCATGATCGAGGATCGGGGTCTTGGGGTGTCTTTCCTAGAGGGACACGTTCATATGTTTCCAAAGACTGCAGGACCATCTGCTTCAGTTGCCATTGGAGCGAGATGTGGGAAACTGTATAGGCTCTTGTTTCAGCTGCAGCATGCTTTAGCACATAGCAGCAGCAGTGAGTTGTGTGAGCTTTGGCATAGGAGGATGGCTCACTTGCATCATACAACCTTGGGGTTGTTGAGACACATGGTTACAGGATTACCTGAGTTCAGCACAAGGCATAGTGATGTGTGCAGGGGGTGTGCTTTGGGAAAGTACACCAAGACTGCTTTTCCGAGCAGTGATAGCAGGTCAGCTGGTACTCTTGACTTGATACATTCAGACTTATGCGGACCTATGTCTTCTATGTCCCTAAGGGGATACGAGTATTATGAGACATTCATTGATGACCATTCCAGGAAGACCTAGATCTACTTTTTGAAGAGCAAGAAGTCCGAGGAAGTCTTGTAGAGGTTCCAAGAGTTCAAAGCTCTTGTGGAGAACCAAACAGGGAGGAAGATCCGAGTCTTGAGATCGAATAACAGGGGTGAGTATACCTCCAAGTATACCTCCAAGGAGTTTGATGGATTTTGTAGACAGGAGGGGATCAGGAGACAGTTGACAGTTCCGTATACTCCAAAGCAGAATGGGGTAGCATAGAGGAAAAACAGGTCAATTGTTGGAGCAGCCCGAGCTATGCTACATGACCAGTCACTTCCTTTCTTTCTCTGGCTTGAGGCTTGCAGCACCACTATATACCTTCAGAACAGGAGTCCCCATCGGGCAGTGGGAAACATGACACCTGAGGAGTGTTTTTCAGGAAAGAAGCTTGAAGTTGGCCATTTTCGTATATTTGGTAGTTTGACTTACTCTCATGTCCCTTCATAGAAGAGGACAAAGTTGGAGCCCACTATAGAGAAGGGCATCTTTGTGCATTATGATGAGACTGCGAAGACTTTCCGTATTTACCTTCCCTCTTGGAGGAAAGTGATGGTGAGAAGGGATGTGAAGTTTGAGGAGGAGCGGACCTTCAGGAAGTCGAGAGAGTCAGAGCAGGGAGAGCAGTAGGTCCCTGCACCTCAGGTTGTGGCACAGGTTCCATCTACGCAGCAGTCAAGATCACAAGTTTTCGGGGTTACAGGACCGCGGAGTGTTGGCACAGGTTCACCAGGTTCAGTGGTTAAGCCAGCAGGGTCTTCGGGGACAGGTGGTGGGTCTACTATTATAGGTACACCTTACAGGGGATCGGGATCAGGATCAGGATCAGGATTACAGGGTACACCTGGTGTTGGCACACCAGCTTCAGGTTCACGAGTTACTAGGGTTTCCACCTCTGGTAGTTCTTCAAATGATGACCGACTAGTGTGGGAGCAACTTCCAAGGACGAAGGCACCTAAGTGGCTTCGTCCAGAGTTTGGGACACCCAAGGAGGAGGTGAGAGCCATCAAGATGCCTGACAAATTGGGCATGTTGTTGATGGCTAGTACAAGAGATTCTGAGCCTTCTACTTTTGAGGAGGCCTCCCAGCATTCGGTATGGAGAGATGTCATGATGGATGAGTACCATTCCATCATGAAGAATGATGTATGGGAGATTGTTCCGAGACCGGAAGGGAAGTTAGCGGTGACTTCTCCCTGGCTTTACAAGCTGAAACATGCGGCAAATGGGAGTGTGGAGAAGTACAAAGCCAGGTTTGTAGCGCAGGGATTTTCACAGGTTGAGGGCATTGATTATTCTGAGACTTTTGCGCTGGTTGCTCGATATACTTCTATCAGGGGCTTGATCTCCATTGCAGCGGAAATGGGTTGGAATATCCATTAGATGGATGTGAAATGGGCTTGATCTCCATACAGGAGGAGATTTACATTGAGCAGCCTTAGATCTTTGAGATACATGAGAGAGAGTCTCATGTTTGCAGGCTGAAGAAGGCCCTTTATGGGCTAAAGCAAGCTCCAAGCGCTTGGTACTCCAGGATTGATTCTTACTTGCTGAGCATGGGGTTTCAGAAGAGTGAAGCAGATCCGAATCTCTACTTCATCATGGTTGGAGATGATCCGCTTGTTCTTCTGCTATATGTTGATGACTTGTTTATCACAGGGAGAGAGAGACCCATTGCAACTTGCAAGAAGGATCTTGCAGCAGAGTACGAGATGACTGATATTGGGTTGATGCATTATTTCTTGGGATTGGAGGTTTGGCAGGAGCCTGGACATATTTTCCTGGGGCAGGGAAAGTATGCGGTTGATATTTTGAGGAGATTCAGGATGGAGGATTGCAGGCTTATGTCGAACCTATGATCACTAACTGGAAGAAGCTTCATGCTTCTGAGGGAGAGTTGGTGGACCCTACTTTATATTGTCAGCTTATCGGGTCATTGATGTATCTGGTCAACACTCGGCCAAATTTGTGTTTTGCAGTGAACACTCTTAGCCAGTTCATGGTTGAGCCTAGGAGTGTGCATTGGGTCACCGCAAAACATGTGTTACGATATCTTTCAGGGACAATGGATTTTGGTTTGGACTACAAGAGGTCAAAGGGGATCAGATTGGTTGGCTATACAGATTCAGATTGGGCAGGCAGTGTGGCAGACCAGAAGAAAACTTCCAAATGTTGTTTCAGTTTGGGCTCGATAGCAGTGTCGTGGTTCAGTCGAAAGCAGAAGTCCGTTGCATTGAGTACTGCAGAGGCTGAGTACATGGAAGCTAGTTTCGCCAGCTGCGAGGCCTTGTGGCTTGGCAAGTTGTTGGTGAATTTATTTGGTCAGGAGCTTAGGCCTACAATGATTTACTGTGACAATCAGAGTTGCATCCAGCTCTCTGAGAATCCAGTCTTTCATGACCGGTCAAAGCACATAGAGATCAGATATCATTTCATCCGAGACTATGTTCAAAGAGGAGCAGTCATGCTTCAGTACATTTCCACTGATGAGCAGGTAGCAAACATACTGACGAAGTCTTTGGGGAGGGGCAAGTTTGTCTTCTTCAGAGACAAGTTGGGAGTGGTGCACAACACCTTCCCCGGTAAGAGGGAGTGTTAGTTTTGTACCTAGAGAAGTGTTCCCCTAGTGACTTTTGCCTTAGTCACTTAGAGAGGGGGCATAAAGTGACCCTTGCATTAATTAACTTAAGTTAAAGCATTTAATTTGACTTTAGAGCATTAAAGTCACTTTTTAAAAAATTTAAGTGGGTGAGTGAAATTAATATTTTAGAAATAAAATATGAGCATTTAATTTCAGCCCTTGATCTAATCTAATCTCCACCGTTAAATTAGACTCACCCTAGGGTTTTCTCAAAAAGGCATGGGAGAGGCATTTTGCATCACTTTTGTAGATTGAAGTGAAAAGAGAGAGCTGAGAAGAGAAGTTTCCTTTTCTGAAATAGAACGAAAAAATTTGCAGCACGCAAATCGAGGAGAGGACAGCAGCAAAGAGGGCATGGAAATCAAGGAGAGGACAGCAGCAATTATTGCTGGTCGGTACAGTCCATATGGTATGATTTTCGAAGCATTGAGCATGTTTTTCGAGGCAGATATCTGGGCACGATTTTCGAGAAAAAAATTCTGGGCATGGATTTCGAGGTCTGTACAGTTCGTCTTTACAACAGCACAGAAATCGAGGCAAAAAACATAGAAGAAAAAAATTCTGAGTTGATTTTTTTCTGTTTGGCGCGGAAAACGAAGCAAAAATTTTCTCTTCTGGGTTGAGATAAGTTGGTCTGAAAATTTCTAAGTTTTGCTGTAAATTTCCTAATAATAAAATCTCTCTCTCTGACCGGTTTTCCCCTTGTGGGTTTTTCAAGGGCCATTGGCCAAAAATACTAGTGTTCTGTGTGTTGAATGGCGTGCTGATATTTTATTTACTGTCACTGAAAAATATTAGTTACAGCAGTGTTTTAAGTCTGAAAAAATTTGTTTATTTCCAGCACTTTATTTTTCTAAGAATGTCATAAACAGAGATATAATTTTTACTTAAAACCGGTGGCTGAAAGCTATCAAAAATCTACACATAAAAATATTTGGACTGTGCTTGCCACAAGTAAGGCACACTACTTGAGTTAGTTACTTGGAGAAGCATGCTTGGCATGAGTTTCCATGTAACCACCTAACCTTATCACATGTGAGGCACATGTCAAAAGGAGCATGCCACTTGTGGCCCCATTCTCTTCAGTGGACCTACTCTAACGTTTTTACTTGTAACCCTTCTATCTTATTCTATAAAAGAGGAGGGACACACTCCTATGTATGTATGAAAGCTAAAGTGAAGAGTAGCATGATCTGATAACTAGGGTGCTTTAGTTCAAGTGTTTTTCTTTATGAGCTTGCAAGAAGCTGGTTAGTTTTGCATTGTAAGTTTGCGAGAAGTTGATTTTAGTTTATGTAATATTTTATTATACTGTAAAAGAAAGATATCTGATTGCTGGTGCATAGAGTATGTTGATCTGATTTCTAATTACATCTGGGCAGATGCTGCGCTGATTTAGCATGCTAATTTGATTTCAGAGCTGATTTATATTCTACTTAATGCTGGGCTAGTGTTGAGCTGATTTAGTATTCAGATCTGATTTTCAAACTTCTCTTTTCTTAGACTTATCAGTGGTTTGCTGCTATAATGATCTTCATCTAACCTCTTAAAATGTGGTGTCTACACTCTTGAATCTTCCATACAGCGTTTCACTCCCAAAGAAGATCTATCCCTTTCAGGGCTCGTTGACAGATATGGCATATGATTTGCAGATATCAAGAACAACTTTGGAATGTAGTTGATTTCTGTTTTTTGGTTAGAATTTTAAATCCAAGCGATACTTGGATAATGGAAAATTGGAAATCAGTTTTAGAATGGCAAAAAAGGTCTTTCATTAAGTAGGAGCTATCCCATAAGTACAACTTTCATTCATTTTACTCTGTTAAAAGGAAAAGTATAGGCTACATTTCTCTTTTAGGAGTATCTGCAACCAAGGAATATCAAACTCCCTATCCAGTGAAGGCAATCTCTCTAAATACTTCCCGGTAGGGTTTTTTTTTCATACCTTGTCTAACTTTGCAAATATATGAACAGTGTCTTGAATGTTCCACATCCCTGAATAAATATTATATGTCCGGAACTTTAGCTCCGTAACTTAGCAGCTTTCTTATTGCATATACATCTATTTTAATTGACAACAATAAAGTTATACAATGTTAATCCATGCCCCCGATATCTCTTTCTATGATGGATCTAGTACCAATAATATATATATGCAAAAGCCTTTTCCATGATGGATCTAGTATCAGTCAAGTTTATAGGCAAATAAAAAGGACAAACAAGTTCTAATAAGATACCAGAATCAACTGCAGGTCGATATTAATGTGCACACCTCAAATGCAAGTCCAAGAATCTCTTGTGCCAGATAGAGACAATCATTATGCACAATCACAGCAGCTTGGCATAGGGTGTTGAGCTCCTTAGCTAGCTTCAAACACACCAAAGACCATTCAAAAAAGTCAGAAGAAAGCATTCCAAGAGTATAAACTGGCATACAACATTATTATCATAAACAATTACATTCTTGTGTTATGTATAAATAATGTTAATCTCAACTCTTACTTCCTGACATTGATACCTTTTATAGATTTGACTAAAGATAGATATTAGGAACAACAGATAAACCTATTACAACCGATTGCAGTATCTACTGACACTGGATTGCTGAATCATTTTCATATTTGATATTTAAATATTGTGCATCCTTACAAAATATCAAATACTATTATAATCTGCAAATTAAATGAAATGTGTTGATACACACAGATATGGAGCAAGGACTGTACAAAGTTCAAACAGAATTCTAGACACAATCAGAGGCCTAATCTGCTCACAGAATAGAATTGTATCTTAAACTCTGAATGGATTTTACACAGAAATGAAGGCTTAAGTAGAAGGAAAAAACATTGCTTCAGAACCCCACCTGGCCTCTTTGAATGTTACACTAAATTCACATGCAAGCAGTTGCAGTTTGGGATTTGATACCTATCTCTGTTTCATCTCTAATTATTGGGATGGTGTTTTATTAGGCACATACTGCAAGTGTAAAAAAAAATATACTTACATTTTGGATGAGTAACTAGAATGATTAAAAAAGATTAACAAAATAAATACTCATCACATGTACACCTAATTTTAGAAAAAATTACTAGCAGCTACCAAAACTGAAGCTATTAAAGAGGTTGGTTTATCATAATATAGACAATCAAGCAGTGTTACACGGGGACTCACTCCCTGCGCCCCGGGGGCTTCTGGGGAAACGTTTCCCAGCATCCCCAAAATCAGGAAACTCTCGGAAACTCGCAAGGGGGCGCGTCCCCCTGTTATGCAGCGCGCTCTGGTGAAGGGGGGCTCCCACACGCCCCCTCCAGACACTGGGGGCTCCTAGACACCCCCCATGATTTTCCCAATTTCAGTTTAAAAAAGCAAAATTTTAATTTTAATTGTTGTTTAGTCTCTATTTCAGGCTTTGTTTTTAGTAATTTACTATTTCACTATTTTAGCATGCAATATCATTTATTCAAGTTTTCAATTACAATGACTGAAATTAGAAATATGAATATCCAGATTCAAATGACAAATTTGAAAATTATCATGATGAATTGTATAACGTGTTTGTATTATTAATTTGCTATATTCTGATTTACATTGCACAATGATAAACTTAGTATTTACTATTTACTATTTACTTTTAGTAGTTTACATGGGATGAATCATTGAATTGTTGTTGCTAGGACTTAATAATTTGTAATACTAATATTTATTAAGACCTGGACGTCCCCCCCCCCCCTTTCGCTAGAATTTGGAGGTGGTCTCCACACGTCCCCAATGTGCGTTTCCTCGCTCCGGCGTCCTGGAAACTTGGGGGAACATTGCAATCAAGAGAAGACTATACAGTGTAATAATGGTCAAATGATACAGTTGTTGTGTACTCCAGGTTAGCAAATACGTGACTTATACCATATATCATAAATTGAGCTTATGATAGAGCTTAAGTAATAAAGTGGTTGTATGGGATTTTGGTATGGGACATTGTCTTCCTTATATGCATTGACATCCAACCATATGGTAGATGAATCAAGCTTACCATTCCATCTTTTAATATATTACAGTTTGCATTCTCTGCCCCACATTTTTGTGCGTAAAACTCACATGGTATCAAAGCGAGGTTGAAGGGAAGCCAAGGAGAGTGGGTGAAGGCCTAAGAACTGTTGCAGATCAGACACAGAACAAGGGACTGCAAAACTTCATTAAAGACTCCACGAAACTCTACAAATAGACCAAAATGAAAAAACTAGAAATTTTGTGCAGAAAAAATAAAAATTTTAAAAATATATTAATGATATTTCCAATTCATATGAGCTATAAAGCAATAGTCTATCCACAAATTCCATGTTATAAATCATGATAATACAAAATTATATTTCTCTGCAAAACAATAAACTGAAATTTGAAACACAAAAGAAATAGGTTTGTAATCTAAGCGTCAGCCAAGTCCAAGTCGGTTCTGGCGAGTCCGAGCCAAGTATGAGCCAAATCTATTCAGCAAGTGTTAGCCACATACTCGTTTCAGACATGACTTGACCAGACTAGGAGGCCTAGGCGAATCTTAGACGAGTAAAACAACACTGGTCTGAACCATAGTAGCATAATTCAAGTACGAATACGGATTCGAATACGATTCGATACGAAAAAAATACGTAACAAAAAAGTCTAGTACGCAAGAAATAGGGGAGTAGGTTGCTTATAGATTTAAAAAACTTAATTTTCAAAGTTTAAATTTTTTAAAATACACAAAGCATTCAATATTTACATGCAGTGTTGGAATTTGATGGGCAAAAGACCTGTCACAGGCCTTTTTGCCAGTCAAAAATAGTCTATATTTTATATGTCCCATCACCAAAAAATCAAAGAAAACATTAAAACCTCTATAATGTTTTCTAATATTGTATTTATAAATTTAATTATAAAAATATTAAATAATTAAAATGCCAAAATAAAATTATAAAACAATAAAACCAATTTTTAATAATATATTCCAAAAATACTACCTAACTAAAATCTAATAATATAACTAGTACTAAACTTTATATTACAAAATAAACTTAATTTATAATTAAAGTATAAAACAAAATATATATTATAAATTTTAAAGCTTTAAACTTTTAAAATATAAAACTAATTCTAAACGGACTTAGGCAAAACTAAAAATAAAACAATAAAATTGAAATAATTTTTATTTTATAATATGTGAAAAAAATGTAGGCAAATTTACCCTATCAGTTTTATGCCGAATATTCGACGATTTTCAAACTTCCAAATTTTCGTACAGAAAAGTCCAATACTACCGAATTATGCTACTATGGTTTGAACAGATAAGTTTTAGGTTATTTAGGTTATTGTGCGCATTATTTTAATTATATGTGTTCAGTCTGGGTGAGGATACAAATTGGAAGAGCTGGCGTGTGATCTAGAGCATCACTAAAATTACGAAGTTATGTGAGGTGGTTTGCCACCAGGAGAGATCGCTGTGAGATATTGTTGTCAGATATTCAGGTGCAAATACAAAAGGTATGCATGGAATCAAAATGACCCGGAAATTCCGAGAGTGGAGCGTCCTTTCCGCGTGTGAAATTACTTTTGATGATGTCCGGGAATGAAGAGATATTACCCACAACAACGAGGGCGGAGCCTCCTTTTCGCTTGAGAAATGACGTCTGATGTTGTCCGCCTAAGGATTGTTAAGATTTTCTGTCCCGGAATTGTCAAACCTGTTACACTTTGCCACATAGTGTTACAAATAGTATTCAGGTTGATTATTCAGTGTGCAAGTTCAGCAGCAGAGCAGGTGCGGTCAAGCAGCGTGAGGTTTAGCAGCGTGAGGAGCAGAGCGTAGGTTCAGCAGCGTAGGAAGAGCAGCAAAGCAGAGCAGGAGTGTAGGGGCTTCAGCAACATGAGGAGCAGGGGCTTCAGCAGCGTGAGGAACAGAGGCGTGAGGCGTGAAGAGAAGCAGCATACAGGGGCAGAGGTTTCATTCAGCGAGGAGCAGAGTGAGGGCAGCGTGAGGAGCAGGCAGCTGTGAAGGCATGGATTCACACTTGGCATCACCCATAACTAACAGCTTAGGTCAAGTGAAAATTGCCTCCTCGAGCAAAACAAGGAAGTGGGTTTGGGTTAATGCCAAACAGTTTCGGTGTATTTTAAAACGGAGAGTTGCCCATCTAAAGTGGGAGGAGACAAGGAGAACACAGTTTCAAAGGAAGACTAACAAACAGACAAACAAGTCTTTATGGCAAAGAGGTCGTAGCAACAGGGGTAAAAGCAACACTGATCCTGCCCTATACAGTCCCACATCCACACCTCACCCCTGGTCATCTGATCTATATGTACAAGAGCTACTCAATATCAAGAGGAGAGTGGAGGTTTTGGAAGTCAAAGAGCATGAGAAGGACCTTAAAATCCATCTATTAACAATAGAAAATCAACGTTTAGCAGAATGCAACAAGGTTTTAAAAGGTCAAGCGGCATTGTTGCAAGAAGCTATTCTGGTAGGCAAGAATGAGTGGCAAGATATGAAGGCAGACTGGCAAAGAATGAAAGAATCAACAGGGGAAGAGAGAGGGGTGTTGAATCATAAAACACCCAATGTTGAAGGGAAAACAGATGAACAAGCAAATAACCAAGGAATGAAAGTAAGAGAAGCAGAAAATGGAGGTTCCACCAAAAATTCCAAAACGTGGGCACAAGTTATTAGCAAGCATGCTAATATAGAAAAGGAAAAAGAAGCAAGCAACCAAGGAGACATCAAACAAGCAAACGAAACCAAAGAAAGACAAGTCAGAGCAACAAACATAATAATTACAGGTGTAAGAGAGTATGGTAAGAACGAATATACCCCGGAGCTTGCAAGCGACTTTCTAAAAGACAAGTTGAATTGGCAAGGCCAAATTTGCCAAGCATGGAGGGTGGGTAAACCCAATGATGAGAGAGCCAGGCCCGTAAAAGTCATCATGGCAAGTGCACGTGACAAGCAAACTCTTCTAAGTAAGAAGCATTTTTTAAAGGGTTCTCGCTTTTTTCTAGAGGAAGACTTAACAATCATGCAGCAAGAGGAAAGAAAAAAAGAGTTGTCAAAGGTCAGAGCAGCAAGAGATGAGGGAAAAAGAGCATGGTTATACAAAGGCAAAGCTGTTATTGCTGTTTTTGGTTCTCCTTCGAAAGCAAGACAGCAAAACAATAATCAAGAAGTGATAGCAAACCCCTTAGCAAAAAATATCACAACAAGTTCAAGATGGGCAAATTGGGGTGTAGACTCAACTTTGAGTCTTGTATGCCAAAGCAAATAGCAATCAAGGTCTACCCAAGTTCCCTTAAGCTTAGTATGTTGGAACTGCAGAGGATACCCGTGGAGGCATGGACCTAGACTAGGACCTATTGCAGAAGATAGGGACATAATATGTCTCGTGGAAACACATGAACATGACGGGTGCAAGACAACCCTTTTTGAAAAATATATGAAGCTGGCAGTATGGAACAAGGCAGCAAAGAATGGAAAAGGTCACGGTGGTATCATGGTCTTAGTGAAGAAAAAGGTAGATCGTTGCATTCAACTAGAAAAAGAAGACTCAAATAAACAATTTATATGGTTTAAAATATCAGAAAATGGAAATGTCATCAGAATTGCAGCATGCTACTTCGCCCCACAAGTTTCAAAAATATACAAAAGGAGGGGGCTCGACCATAAAGACCCTTTTGCAGCATTAAAAAACGATATTGCGAAGTATTCTCAAGTAGGTGAAATTCTTCTAGTAGGAAATTTCAGCGCCAAGACCGCAAGTGAATAAGCTAGCATTCTTTGTCAAAGGGAAGATTGCAATCCTATTTGGCTTACAGAAGAAAGAAATCATCAATGGACAAGAATTTCAAAAGACAACAAAAGCTGCAATTTCTTTGGAGAACAATTGCTTACCTTATGTGGAACTTTCAATTTAGTAATCTGCAACGATTTGCCTAGATGGTCAAACTCTAGTAATTCCACTTGTAATACCTACAATGGAGCAAGTGTGGTGGATTATGCAATTTGCTCACATGGACTATGTGAGAAAATGGAGGAGGTTATGATTGGAGAACAGCTCTGGGATTTAAAATCTGATCACAAACCGATCTATCTAAATCTTTCTTGTACTGATAAGCAGCAGGAGGGGGCAAAAAATCAACACATTCAACAACCTTTTGCAAATGGCAGAATTCTTTTGACTCAAGAGCACTGTAATGTCTTTAGGAAGGCATTAGAGAGACTTTGTAAGAGGGAGGAAATTCTGTCCCAAGGCCTTAATAATCAGCAGTTAACTAATTTAATTCAAAGGGCACTCACAAAATGCAAAAGAGCAAAGAATAAGGAAATGTGAAACAAATTGCTTTCCTGTTAATGCTTGGTTCAATGAGGAGTGCAAAAAAGCAAGGAGAAGGTGGAGAGAGTTCAACTGGAAAGAAAGAGACTTAAAAAGCTACAAGCAGATTATAAGGAAGAAAAAAATTGATTTCATGCTCTCAAGGAGGGAAGAGCTAATCTTCCTTGGGAAAAACAACCCAAAACTATTTTGGAAGGAACTTCATGCAAGCAAGAAGCAAACTGAAAACAATATTACAGCGGACCAGTGGCTTGAGTATGCAAGGCAACTCTATGAGCGGAATCCTAATGTTGAACCCCCTCCCCCCTTAGTCAACACCGCCACCATTACTAAGCTTTTCACCGTGCAAGAGATTGAGGTGGGTATTAAGAAGTTGGGTGTTGGAAAAGCCAAAGATTTAGTAGAACTTCAAGCTGAATATCTAAAGTGGGCTTCAAAAACTCTTGCACCTCACATTACAGGAATCTTCAACAACATCATTCAGCAAGGATTCCCTACAGATTGGACAACTAGCCTCGCAATTCCTCTTTTCAAGATCGGGGATGTCAACGATCCCTCCAATTATAGGACCATAATGATAAACCCCTTGTTTGCAAAGCTATTTGGAAGCATGCTAGAAAATAGAATTAGCAAGTGGACGAAAGAAAGGGACAAGCGTGCTAAAGGACAAGCAGATTTTAGACCTAAAGATTTCCACGATGGACCATGGTATTACTTTAAGGCACATCATTGAAAAAGTGTGGGAGAAAAAAGGGGAAGCCTTTTGTTGCTTTGTCGATTTCAAAAAATCTTTTGACATAGTTCCCAGGGATAAACTATGACACAGAATGGAGAAACTTGGGGTTCCTATACATCTTAGAGCAACTGTTCAAAGGCTATATGAGGAGGTCAAAGTCAAAATCAGAACATCAGATGGTATCTCCGAAAGTTTCAGAAGCGATATTGGGGTCAAGAAAGGGTGCCCATTATCCCCTACCCTTTTTGGCTTATATATTGACAAACTTGAAGAGTGGTTAAACCTAGAGGGCGGGGATGGCACTCTCATGGGCGAGTATGTGATACGGCTTCTTTTGTATGCAGATGACCTTATTTTGATTGCTAAGTCTGCTCTTGGCTTGCAAGAGCACTTGATTTCCCTTGAGTACTTTTGTAGAACAGTTGGGATGCAAGTAAATACTAGCAAGACGAAAGTGGTAGTTTTTTCTAACAAAAGAAAACATAAACAACATAAGTTCTACTTTGAAGACAATACCCTTGAAGTAGTGGAAGATTACAAGTACGTCGGAATCGACTTCAACAAAAGTTTGAGTTGGGAAGGCTGCAAGAAAAAAAGAACTCTGGGAGGTTGGAAAGCGTTTTATGCTTTCCAAAATAGGTGCAGAGAGGCAGAGTTATGGGACTGGAAAACTATGCAAACCCTTTTTGGGCTCTTAGTGATCCCGGTTGTTCTCTATGGTTGTGAAGTTTGGGCCAGTAGTACCTCTAACTTACAATGGAAACAAATAGAAAAGATTCAAAAACACATGATCACAAGCAAGTTCAAAATTAAGAGTTCAGTGCCATACGAAATCATGCTAAGTGAAATGGGGGTGGCTTCTATTGAAGCAATCGCTATGGTGAGACTCATAAGATATCTAAAAAGAGTTGAGCAAATGGAAGAAGGTAGATGGCCTAAGGTTGTCTTCAATGACATATTGTGCAAAAGAAAGAAGACTTGGATGCGGCAAAATATTAAATGGCTTAGCAAGTGGGATATGTGCTTGAGCACGTGTCCTACGAATAGTAAAGAAATAAAGGCTTTTGTTATCAATAAGTTCCACAAGCGAACTTTGGATAAAGAGCTAGGGAGAAAGAGAAAGTATTATATTGAAGAGGTTAACCCTACCTACAATCAGCATCAAAAGGCGTACATAGGGGCCAATATACCTTGGAAAGCCAAAATTCTCATTGCTCAATTAAGAACTAATTCCCATCAACTCCATTGTGACACCGGGCACTGGAAAAGGCCAAAAGAAGCTTGGGCAGAAAGAGTGTATTTTTTGCACCGCTGGTAAGGTGGAGACAGAAAAACACTTCATTTTAGAGTGTGAGCCTTTAAGGACAATAGGGACAGGTACGCAAATGTCTTGGCGGTTAAATCTTGGAATGATTTATTTAATGAGGGGACTGTGGCAAAATTGGGGGCGTTCATCGTCAAGTTGAACAGACAAAGGATTGAATTGCAGAAAACAGCATGCGAGTTGGTCTGTCCCATAGGCTATTCTTAGCCTCGCGGACGTTAAAATATTTCCTTCCTTCCTTCCTTCCATTGTCTTTGAGTAGACCCCCCCAATTTCTCATGCCACCATGAAATGTGCCAACTGTAATAGTTGAACTGCAAATTAAAAAGTGAAAAAGCCACCAATCTGTAGGGATAAGGAGGTGCCAGACAAGAATCAAGCTTTGTCACTGCCAGACAAGAATCGAACTTTGTAAGGGCCGTGAGTCAGCACTCGTGGGAAATCGTGAGAAGTTACCCGTCATGGGAATAAGGAGATACACCACCCACATGAGGTGATGAGATCCGCATAAGGTATTGACAGAGCTGGAGATGCCAGATGATAACAGAAACGAGGATCGGAAATCGGGATAAGAAGACAACCTGTAGCAAAGGGTAACGAAGCAGCCAACTGAAGAAAGCCGTTGTTGTCTATGACCGCATGGTAATACAACATTGCCTGTCATGACTATGGGCAGAATTAACCTGTTATTGTTGCCACCCACGTAGGAATTACTGATGTTCAATCTGTCTAAATCGTGAGAGATTACCAGGAGAATCGTCCATACATCTGTTGTGAGAATTATGAAGAGCCGCCACTATAGAGAAGAGAACACTTGAAGGTTCTGAGACCAAGTTGTTAGCGAGCAGAGAAAAGAAGTTGAAGGGTATTGAGGACAAGGTAATAGTATGTACCTCTGATTTCAAAATTAATAAAAAAGAAAATGTTGGAATATCAAAGTTAGCATTTTCAGAGCAGGAAAAAACAATTGTCTAGGAATAGAAAGAATTTTCAGAACAGAATTTTATATTGATTAATGAGATCAGCAACTGATTTTGAGTGCACATCAAGGTCAATTTAGTTTTTTTAACATTCCAGAATATGGAGAAATAGCAGTGCTACTCACCAAGAATGGTTGATAGCAGAGAGCCCGATGTCAGTGTACTTCGGCATTGAAGACATGAAGACACAGGTATATGTGTTTTTTGCCTAATAAAGCACCATCCCAATAATTAGAGATGAAACAGAGTTGGGCAAAGAAGCTACCGACATGGGAGCATGGAAAGTACTGGAGCTTGTACATGTTAAAGTTTGTAATCTTCTTGTTGATGATTTTTCACAAAAGTCATCAGTCTTCTTTCTTAAGAAAGAGAAAGATGCATTAAATGCTGTTATGAAGTTGAAGGAAAAGGTAGAGCAAGAATATGGTAGGAAACTAAGCGTTTTCCAGTTCTACCATGTAATCAGTTTATTTTGTTCATCGACGCTTGTAAGAAAGGAGTCGTCCAGAGGCAGAGTGGTGATGGTGAAAGGTGAAGTAATAGAATTGTAGACATGATGAAGAAAATGCTGCAAGGTAAGTTAGCTCCAGATGAATAATGGGCTTAAATGACAAATAGGACACAAACCCCAACGAAGTGATGATAGAAGTCACACCTGAGGAGGCTTGGACTGGTCTGAATCTTTTTAAAATCTTTGGTTCAGTTGTTGATGATGTCACCACATGTAGAAAATTGTTATTTGTTTGATATGTTGATGACAGGAAAGAATATAGGCTTCTGGATCCTTGCAGAAACGAGGTTATTGTGAGAAAGGATATTAGAATCAATGAAAATTCTGATCTGAATCAAATGATGATCACAGGTTTGAAGACGACAAATCAACGGACCTGCAAGGAAGTGAAGTGCAGAAGGTTGTGCAGTCATCTCACGTTGTTGTGCAGGTTGCACAAGTGGCACTAGAGCTGCCTGTTACCTCCCAGCTTGTAGGGGTAACTTTGAGGCTTTTTGGCTAAACTATAAAGCCGTGTTGCAGAAGGAAACCTGGGTTAGACATAGTTGAAAAGACTGCCTTTTATAAATCTGTAAAGACAAAGGGAGCAGCTCAAGCTGGAAATTGCCAGCATTCACGATGTCTGCACTTGAAACTATTCACATACTAAAGGGGAGTATATTTTTTCACCCACAGGCTACAAAATGAGGCTGGGATCAGTCCATGAAGCGCCAGTTGCAAACGTTTAGCAATCAAAGAAGCAATTTCCAGCAATTGATTAAACACATTGAACTATGCGTTGATGTCTCTCCCCTCATAAGCTCACAGCTATACATTGAAGGCAAGTAGGGAATAAACTGGGTCAGCGGAGTTTCGGATCCAAATTATCAGAGTCATGATCCAGAATCATAGCAGCTAGCGTGAACCCTTTTATCAGAACAGAGAAGTCAGGCTCGAGTTTTGTTTACCATCCAGCCACACGATTCTGGATGACTCCGCCATTTCATTCCCTGAAGAATCATCAGCAGTGGTTGGCCTTTTTTCAGTTTTTTCTTTGGACATGATTTATTACCTCACGGGATGATTCACTGCGAATCATGGAACTCAAATGTGCCAACATCGGCAGCCGAATGAAGAGCTCCATTGAACTGCAGAATCACGGAGATCCCATGGCACCACAGACCAGGAGGACACCACGCACTAAAACGCCATCCAGCCGATCACAGGGATTGCTAGTTGTTGATGAGTCGATTTTTGTTTCAAGCCACTCACCACCATGTTGCTGCTGTTCATCCCATACACCTCGGCTCAATCATCGGGATTGATATGGGATGTGGGAGCAGCTAGCATTCCTAGCTTTTGATCCTGTATCATTCTCAGTTAGCGGGTGATTTCACCTGACATAAACCATTTCTTGGAGCACCAGTCTATCCACCTGCGTAGCTGATTGCCGGGTTGCAGGGAATATCACGATGAACAAGGCAACTGCTCGGGGGTATCCACGATTGAACATGGAGTTCAGTTGTTGTTTAGACTTTGTTTAGATCCGATTCTGCATAAATCATCATAGCCAGTTAGTCGCCGTTAAAACAAATGAAACATTCAGTTGCCAGCAAATAGATGGGTGAATAATATCATGCTGAACAGGCGTCTCTCAAACATCTTGGCCCATTTGCATGGAAACTAGACTTTGATGAGATGAATTATGCTAACAAGGGCATTTTTGGTGGCGTGCCCAGCTAGGTGTTCTTGTCGCCAACGATGCCGAGTTCAAAGGATAGTGGTGGCTGTCACCATTTCAGATGTCAAGGGTGTTGTTTTGGAGCACTTAAGTGATTTGTTGCTGCTATGTGGAATTTGGGACAGCGATTATCCACCTTTTTTCCTCATGTATCATTTGTTTTTAGTGGCAGCTATGCACTCAGAACCTTATTTTTTGAAGGAAGCCAATTCCTATATGAGATTTCATGAATATGCAGGGAGTGGTTTAAGTGGGAGTTATTTTAAATAAAAAGTAATGTCATTTGATTTGAGAGGAAAGTGGATTTTAATCAATTTTTTTCACTTTCATTTATTATTATTGTTTTTTTTATTTTTACCTTTTGAAAGGAAACATGAGAAGGGCTTTTAGGTCTATAAAAACCTGCCTTCTCCTTTGTAAAATGATGGAAAAAACTGGGAGGATTTTTCCCCAAAGCTTAATAGAAAACATATCTTTTTGGGTTTCATGGTTGTTCAGTTGAACACTCTCTGTGATGTGTGGCGTGAACTTGTATGAATGAGCGATTGTTGCTAGAGGTCTTTTTTCCTTTCTATGTTTGCATCGGAGACCATAAACGGATGCTATCATCCTATTGGAAGGTGAAAATCCTAGTAGTTGCTAACCTTTTCCCTTTGTGAGCATGCATACATGGGTATTGATGTTTACATTATATCAAGTTTGATTGTGTAGTATCTCTTTTGTTTGCATGGCGCATCTTCTGCAATTAGGAGGAAGCAGATCTAGTAGCCGCACCATTGACACAAGGCCGTCGTGGGTTCTTGTTTGACTCCATTTCTCCCTTTAGATATACCGGCATTGGTCCATTTGTGAGGTTTGACCTTTCCCTCTTTCCCATCAACACTCAAATTACCTATTATACTACAACCATTTCTCTAAGGCAGCCTCTTCTATTCACCTTGTCCACCATTGTTTCCTGCCTTAGTGATCTTAACCTTAGGGAATCCCCCCTTGAGTTGGAGACGAGCCAACCTGAAACAAGGAAGAGAGGAGTGTGGTGACAGTGGCTGCTCTTTTCGCAGTTGCCATCGGGCCGGTGTGCCTACATTTGGGCTTTGACACATGCACGTCGGTCAGGAGCGGCAACACTGCCACAATCCAATGGTGGAGGAGGCGCAAGCCTTGAAGATGTAAAAGCTCTACTGAATTTGTATTTCTGTTTTTTGAGATTTACTGGGCATGGACAAGAATGCCTGACGGGACTCGCTCATTCAGTCCTTGAACCGACCAGGTAAATTAGTTCTGTCCTCAACTAACCTGGGTCCTGAATAGATCAGAACCAGTTCATACAACCGGTCCAAGACAGTTTAGGCCAAATATGGCTCAAAATCAGCCAGTTTGATAACACTAGAAACAACTAACCAAAAGTAGTTATTTTCGTCCACCTTCTTTGATTAAAGGAACATTTTGTGCATGCTACCAACATGCCAAAAGGAACGTAAGTACTTATCTCATGGCCTCAACTTCAATCTCAAACATGCAAACGTCTCTCTTATTGTTTGGATGTACTTTTGAGTTGAATTCACCTAATCTTTCTGTTCATTCATTGCACATCGATAAAAATATCTTATCTCATTTCCTCGTCTCATCTAACTAAACAGGCTATCCTTGAGGAAACAATCACTTAAGCTTTAGTCTACGTAAGATAACCAGTTGTTTGAGCTTCCTTCCTAGAATTGTCCCCTTCACTCAGTATGTTGTAATCTGAGATCTAAACATAGTGCAGCCAGTGCATTTATTGTACAGCTTCCATAGCTAAACACCCAGCTTCCATCGGAACAATTTTAAGCGTATTTCAGTAAATGAATTCTGCTTGAGACCAACTCCAATATGATGGGATCATGTAATGTTCTTAGACTTCCTTGCATGACATTGCATTCCTACATCTCTTCATGCAGAATTATGCACAAGCAAGACTCTCAAGTCCTGTGGTATCAATATAGATCTCTAGCAGGTATGTTCAAAAACTCGGTAGCACCTGCCACCAAAAGTCTCTTGTAATTTTTTTTAAATCAAAGATTAAGGAATCCCTTTAGTCTGGAACCCCATGTCTGGTAAATTTGAATTCAATTCATCAATTAATTGTTCCTTGTCATTAAACCGAACATTAAAATTCTCCATGGGAGAAATAAGCATTATTCAATCAAGTTCTTACCAAGGAACCCATACAAACCTTGACTGGAACAATAGCTCTGTAAAGCAAAAGAGCATCTCGGGCAGCATGATAGAACTCCACAGCCACTCTCGTAGGTGATGAGCATGCATCCTGCAGCAAGGGAAGCAAATTATGATATAGCTGAATACCACTTAGACAGGACGCACAATGTTATCTTGTTAAGAACTATTCTACATTGGGCTCTACCAAGGTTGCATGTAAATAATAGGCAAGCAGCACTAGAACCTGCTACTTCACAAATGTACTTAACATCAATATATCACTAGAGATTCTTGAATTTAAGCTGGGATATTATGAATTTTATTCTATTCTGCACATGTTAAACTTGTAGAGTACAAACAAAACAAAAAATAGATAAAAGGCAGAAAATTTGACATGGAAAGGTCATTTTGAGGTCCATGTGAAACATAAATTTCCCATCCATTACGCTAAACTATCTTGTTAATAAACTATAAATACAAACCTAATAAAGCTTCTTATAATAAAAGGATCCAGTGAAGTCTCAAGAGTCAAGACTGCAGTAGCAGGTCACTTACAGGTCAGATCCCTGCTTATTGATACTCTTGACTTTTAATTCTAAATCCTTCAGTTGAGAGGAAAGAGATTATAATGACCATAGCAATTATGTGAGTTATAAATTAGAGTCAAGATTTATAAATGGAACATTGTAACAGTCTTAGAAGGGGAGAAGCGTCCTGCATTTTAAAGGATTATTATATAACAACTCCATCCATTTGATATACCATCCCAATTAAGATAATTTGCTATATGCTAATCAGTCATTGTTAGCCCCAATTTGGGTGTGAAGTTCCATAGCAGGCCCCAAAACTGGTTGAAGCCCAGATACCATGGCAAATCTCTCCACAAATCCTGTTTTGATGGCAACCCAAACCTGCAGTTCTGCTAAACTGCTGGAATGGCTACAGGGAGTTGTGCACATTCTTCGAATGGGATCTTAGAGGTGGAATCCGAGAACCTAACTCTCAAGCAACTACTGGCTGAAAACAAAGTGCATAAAGCTCTTCACCACCACATGATGCCTTATATGCAAAAATTCTAGATCTGAAAACAAGAAAGAGGAGATTAGATCATAAGAGGTAACCTTCAAGCAAGAAAAGAGATGCATATTAAATCATAAGCACAGGTTGTTCGGGCGAGGGACCAGAGTTCCTCCCTTGCAACAATGGAGGAAGTTGTGCAGGCCAAGCTCATAAAGGAGAGCACTACGTATGTCTGATGGATGAGTCTCAAGGTGAAGGGGCTCCCTTCACCTTCTCCTTCCCCAAAACCCTTATAGGTTGGGGCTATGCTTCTCTGCGATACCCTAGATTTCCCATATCTTAACCTTGAACAGGTTTGGTTTGGATTTGATTCCACACTTTTCCTTTGTTTCAGGTCTATGGGGAATCGGCTTCAGGCCCTTTTGGCCAAGCAGAAGATGTTCTCCCTTCCCAATAGGATCTACCTAGATGAGAATCTCACCAAATCCCATGTTGCAAAGTTCAAAAGCGATAGGGAGTACATTGTAGCAACACAACAAGCAGGGAAATGGACAGTCATTAGAGATCTCAGAGCAATTATTAGAGAAGCTTGTCCCCTTCCTAGGTGGTTCAAATGACTATAATGTTGGGAGATGCAATTAGCGGAAACGTATATTTTGAATAGCTTATTATTAGATTTACCAAATAGTTTTAGGTTTATATAACAATGTATTGAATAGCACTATGATGATGACTACAATAAGATGGGCTGGTATATATAGGCTTGATGGCAACCTTTCGTATAAGGCCGTGTCCTTATGAAGGCACCAATTCATAATTACAATAATATTAATATTAATATAATAAAATATATTCATAACATTGTTGCCTTCTTTAAAAGAGCTTTGTCCTCAAAGCTATCTCAGCTATGTTCATCTTTGATTCTGACATAAAGGCTAAGGAACAAAATTTCTCATAACTTCCACTTTCTGTTAATATTTACCCCTTCAATAATAGTATGATACAAAACGCTTTAAAAACTCCCTTTGGAATAATCATTCACTTTTACACTCGTATATATTTATCTTCCATCTATAAAATAATATGTAAAGAAAAAAATAAATTATACATTCTTAAAAGGACTTCATGGCCTCCTTTAATATTACACTAACACTTGGTCTTTTTCTTTTATAATAGTAATACTCTTTTTTAAATAACTTAAAGTGAGTACTTCTCCACATTTTAACCTTTTTGGACCTTAGCATAACCCTTTTACTGATTATTATGTTGCTTCCATATAAATGCTTGCTAGGATAGGTTATTAAGAGACAAGGGTCGAGTCAGCTTAAAATAGCTTTAAACCAGTAACAAAAGAATTTCTAGTTTGTCATTCAACACTCGAGGATTTACATAGGGAATTAGAGATAATAGAATTAGAAGCATGGTTGCTTCCAGAACTCGTGGCTCCTTTAGATTGCAAGACACAATCCACCCACGTTGTAATCTCTTTAGATGATGCTCTGATACCAATGTGACGAACGAAGTTCGTTACTAAAGAAACATCCAATGTAAAATAGGACAAATAATCCATAAATAGACAGGTATATAATAAATAAATAGTGAATAAGAGAACGTGAGATGATACAAAACATCATGGAGGCGTTTATATAACTAATGCATAACTGTCATGTCCCCAACCAAATAAGACTACTTGCAAATAATGTTTCACCACCCTACTAAGTTCCCTAGGTTGAGATGGAGATATAAATTTTGAAATAAGGGGCTACGGGACCCAAAAGGACTTTAGTTTAACATATTCACATTTAAATGGGTCACATAAATACTAAATGCTAAGAAAATAAGGTGGCATTGGTTCATGAAGACACTTGGAAGCTTGTGGAGCCTTTGGGTGACTAGATTCCCCCCACACTTGGCATGATCTTCAACCAAATTTGAATCCATGGGGAATGTAACGTTATTGGAGGCTGATGTGGTGTCAAATAGCATATCATGGGCCAAGGAATTCGAATTAGTAAAGGAGAGTAACTCCCATGGAAGAGAAAGAGACTAAGAAAACAATGTGTGCCACTTGGAAGGAGATTCCATGCAATCTATGACAACTAATGATGAAAGATTCTATGACAAATATGACAAATTCAGACCTGATTGCAAACCTATGACAAATCTGACATGACAGTGCTAAAAATAGCCACAAAGAGGGTGTATTTGGGAGTTAGACGCAGCCATTTGAATTGAGGAAAGAATTGGAGCATGAAGAAGAGGACAAGTGTCATAGGAGTTACTAAACCACTAAGATGAGTTGGAGGTAGCCCATGGAGGGAAATTCAACCTTACGAGGCCTCATGAAGTTAATAAAAGGATGTCATGAAGAAGGAGAATAGATTTTGATCATTTGTTAATTGGCCTTTGGCATTTTGGAGAGCTTTTGTTTGTCCATTGCACAGTGAGTGTTTACTCTCCCTGCTTGACCCAATTTCGAAGGAGTTGGATTCTTTTCCAAGTTGGCTAATGAAGAGGCCATTCAAACCTCTCAATGGAGCTTATTGATGGTGTTTAGTTGCATGTTGAAGGTCCGTATAGCTCGAGTTCTCCTCTATCTCCCTATTCTCTCATTCCTTCTTCTCCATTCCCCCATACTCTCATGTGATGGCGTACTTGTTCGAGTGGTGCTTGCGCTTTGCTGAATCTATTTGATGTCCAAGCTTGGGTATATGATGTATGGCTCTGTACACTTATGTCCATATGCTCTGTAATCCGAAATATAATAAATCCATGTGTGAAAGGATTGCATTCTCATGCTCTTGAATAACTAGTTTCCATGAATTTGGCTTCCATCTTGAAAGAGTTTTATATCAGATTTGTATGAGGGTTCTTCTCTGAGTTTGATGATGATGGGGCAGCCATAAATTATGTATGACTCTGTACTTTCATGACCATATATTCTGAAGCTCGAAATGCAAGAAACTCCAATGTGAAAAGCTTGCATTCTCATGCCATTGCATCACTATTTTTTCATGAATTTGGCTTCAAGTTTGAAAGAGTTTATATCATATTTGTACGAGGGCTTTTCTCTAAGTTGGGTGTTGTTAGGATAGTAATTTGTATGTTGTAGATGGCCATATATGTTCTGTTACTATCAGAACCATTTATTATACTTTCCATGTGTCCAATTTAAACTAGTAATGCAATTTCCCCATAAGCAAACTCTTTGAAAGTGTAATGTCCTCTTCTACTTAAGCATCAAAAACACCCGTTAACCTATTTAATTCCCATAAGTTCGAGCAGGTATTAAGGAAAAAGGGAATTGCCTGAGGACATTTAATACCAGGAGCAGAACAGAACATTTATTCAGTATTATGAAGAGGGCCATCAGAGTTAATATCATAAAGCATGCAGAGCATGCAGGCCTTCCTTCTCCAGGCTTAAGTCAACGGGCAATTAGAATTGCATGCATGCAAAAAGTAAAGTGCAAACCCTAAAAGTGACATGCAAACTCTAAAAGTTACACGCTAGCCCTAAAAGCTATATAAGAAGGTTAGTTGAACCAAAAGGACATCCATGATCATTAATATCTTTGAGTTTCGTTTTGAGCGCAACAGCAACAGTAGCCGCAACAGCAAGTTGGGGTTGGAGACGGGAGTCTTCCACTAGCAAGTGTTTTCGGCAATGAAATCTATCTGCCCTAATCACTTTCCGGATAAATCACTCAAATCTATCATCAACATCTCACACATTCGTCATTCTTCAGAGCTTCAGCACACCCAAGAAGACAGGCTCACAGGGATCACGTTTCTACTGCTGGGGGTGCATTGGAGATTCAGGGAACAATTCGCAGAGGTCCAGAAAGTTCTTATTTTTTTTGCATGCTTCCATCATCATCATCGGAGGGGCCATATTATTATATTGGGAGATTATCGGGCCATCTGCTATTCATCCACAGAAGTTACAAGCCGAAACTACAAGAAGCAAGGGTGTCATCCTTTACAGGCAAAACAATTTTGTAATATCCCAAATCCCAATGTTTTCTAATTCTATGCAAATTTACTGAAACAACCGGGCATGCAAACTGCCATGCAAAAATCCGTATTTTATAGCTAAAATTAGGGTTAGGGTTTGTAGGATAGAATGTAACACTTACCACTGATAAGCTGGCTAGAATGCTCCTGAGAGAATATGCATGCATCAAGAGCTGAATTGGAGATCACCTGGTACCTTCTGCCTCCGGTGATACCCCAGCAGCACAAACCCAAAATCAGCTAAGGGTGACGTTTTTAGTTGACGCTCATTCAGTTCCTTCTGATCCAAGAAATACTTGAGGCTATTATGATCTGTTTTGATTTTGAACTTACTGCCCACCAAGTACTGTCTAAACTTCGTGAGAGCATGTAAGATGGCTAGCATTTCTTTGTCATATATGGAGTAGTGGCGCTCGTAGTTCTTCAGTTTACGACTCTCAAATGCAATAGGGTGATGATTTTGCATCAATACTGCTCCTAACCCTTCCCCTGAGGCATCACATTCTACTACAAATGGTTGTGAGAAGTCCGGTAATGCTAAAACTGGACAAGAACTCATAATGACTTTCATCTCCTTGAAAGTTTTCTATGCTAGTTCTGTCCAGGTGAATGCTCCCTTCTTTGTGAGATTTGTGAGGGGTTCTGCAAATTGGGAGAATCCCTTAACATACCTTCGGTAATAAGTGCACAGACCTAAGAAGCCTCTCAATTCTGTGACTGTTTTTGGCGTGGGCCAATCTCTGATAGCTCGGATTTTCTCCATGTCAACCTGTACTCCTTTTTCATTGATTATGTGCCCTAGATACAGCATTTCCTTCATGCCAAATTCACACTTGGACATTTTCGCGTAAAGCGAGTGTTCTTCTAGAATGCTCAGTACTTCGTCCAGGTGTTTCAGATGCTCCTCCCATGTTTTGTTGTAAATCAAGATGTCATCAAAGAATACTAGCAAAAACTTACGTAGCTAAACTCTGAAGGTATGGTTCATGCACGATCGAAAAGTGGTTGGAGCATTGGTAAGTCCAAAAGGCATGACCAAAAACTCATAGTGACCATAGTGACAACAGAAAGTTGTTTTGGAGATGTCTTGGTCCCTTACTCGGATCTGATGGTACCCCGAGCGAAGAACAATCTTGGAAAAGTATTTGGCACCCCGTAGTTCGTCCATGAGTTCATCAATTCTAGGGATGGGATACCTGTTTTTAATGTTCTTTTTGTTGAGTGCTCGATAGTCGATGCACATTCGCAGTGTACCATCCTTCTTCTTGACCAAGACCACTGAAGATGCGATGGAGCTACAACTGGGCCGAATGTATCCAAGCTCCAGCAATTCTTTGATCGTTTTCTCGATCTCATCCTTGTATCTTTTGGGATGCCGATAAGGAGTGCTGATGACTGCATGTGTCCCCCCCTCTAGCTCAATAATGTGTTCAAAGCCTCGGTCTGGCGGTCTACCTGATGGAAGGTGTCGAAATACCTTTTCGTGCTTCTGTAACAAGGCCTGAATGTCACTTGGGTGTTGTGTGCTGGTTTCTGGGGGTTTCCTAAAGGTGACAAAACATTCTGCAGCCCATTCTATATCATCCTGTCTGAGTACTGCCTCCATTCTCTGTGATGAGACCGGTTTTGGAGGATAAGTGTTCATACCCCTCAAAACTACCTGTTTGTCGTCTGGCCCCTGGAATTACATTTCCATTGCCCGGTAGTCTGTAGTATATTTCCCTATTGAATAAAGCCACTAAACACCCAATACTACATGAGTATCTGATACATCTACTACATAAAATGAATATGGCATCTAATAGTTACCTAATGTGACATTCAATTTTGGAATCCAGTAGTTGCACTGTTAGTTTTGTACCTAGGAATTTGTTCCCTAAGTGACTTTTTGCCTAAGTCACTTGGAAAAGGGAAAAAGGTGACCCTCACATTAAAAGCTACTTAATGAGACTTTATAAAGTTAAAGTCACTTTTTGATAAATTTAAGTGGGTGAGTAAATTTATTTAAGTGATCTAAATAAATGTGATTTTTACTCTCATTGAATCTTAGCCATTGGATTGGATCTTTCTCCACCGTTGGATTAGATTCCCACTTAGGGTTTAGACAAAAAGGGTTGAAGGAGGCAAAACACTTCACTTTTTCATTTTTGGAGAAGGAGAGACTGAGCTGAGGGAGAAGGAGGTCGAGCTAGGGCATTGGCACGATTCCCAAGAAGAGAGACTGCACAGAAATCGAGGTGTACAGACTGCATTAAATTGCTGCACAGAAATCGAGGTGTACGGACTGTACGGATTGCATTAAATTGCTGCACATAAATCGAGGTGTACAGGCTGCATTAATTGCTGGCACAGAAATCGAGGTTGTACGGACTGTATTTAATGCTGCACAGAAATCTAGGACTGTACGGACTGCCTTTAATGGCACAGAAATCGAGGGTGTACGGACTGCATTTAATGCTGACACGTTTTTCAAGATTTTGAGATGAAATCTTGGGTGGAGATAAGTTAAATTTTCACTGTATTTCTGTTCTGATATTTTGCTGAAGATAATAAAATCTCTCTCTCTCTCTAACTGGTTTTCCCCGTGGGGGTTTTTCCAGGGCTTGATTTTGGCCAAAAATCTCTGAGTCTATCATTTTATGGTGTGATTGTTAAATGTGTTTTTCAGCCTGTTAGTGTATTTTACTGTGTGTTTAATTGTTCAGTAAAATTTCATAAGTAACCTACAGCCTATGCAAAACCGGCTGTATGTGAAAACCACGAAATGTTGACATAAACCAACAAACAGTAAAACGCAGATTTTCATCATGGTATCAAAGCTTGGGGGCAGAAAACAGTGATAGTTTGCAGACACACAGAAATTTTCAGATCTCAGATTTTTTTTGGTATTTTACCTTCTGTCAGTGAGCAGCACTTTGTTGGGTTGGTGTAGAGATGGCTACAGGTCTTAGACTGGAGGATAGGCTGGATGGGACAGGAAATTTTGTGCCGTGGAAGGCCAGAATTTTACTAATACTAGAGGAGAATGAGTTATGGCCGGATTTAGTTAGGAACACTACAGCTAACCTGGTTGTCATTCCCGCATCAGCAGATGCAGCAGCTCTATCAGCTTTCAACAAGAAGGACTGTAAAGCTAGGAAGATCATTCTAGATGCAGTTAAAGACCACATAATCCCTCACATTTCAGGCAAGACGAGGGCACACTTGATGTGGTCAGCCTTGATCAGTTTGTATGAGAGTTCCAATGAGAACAGGAAGATGGTTCTCAAAGAGAAACTCAAAAGTATAAAGATGAATGGGAGTGAGGGAGTCACAGCATATCTTACCAGGATTTCTACAGTTCGGGATGAACTTGCAGCGGTTGGGGAGGTGGTAGCCCCTACAGAGCTAGTACGCACAGCAGTGAATGGGGCTTCAAAGCCCTGGGGTGCATTTGTGCAAGCCATAGTGGGTAGAGAGAACCTAACTACCTAGGATAGACTTTGGGATGACTTTGTGCAGGAGGAGACTAAGAGAAGTCTTGTACAGGGCAGTACATCTCACAGTGGGGTTGATGACGAGAATGTGGCTTTGGCAGCTAAGGGCAAGAAGAAGAAGGGTCCCAAGAAGGGTGGGGCCAAGCAGCACCAGTAGCACCAGCAGAGTCGACAGAAAAAAGACTTGAGTAAAATCAAGCGTTATGCATGTCAGGCGTTTGGGCACTATGCTTCACAGTGTCCAAGCAAGAAGAAGAAGAAGGGACAGGGACAGCAGACAGCAGCCTCAGCAGAGGTTG
>LPNX010225992.1:341919-356271 GCA_001517045.1 Pseudotsuga menziesii
GCGGCAGTGAGCTATATGAGCTATGGCATAGGAGGATGGCCCACCTACATCACCCAGCTCTCAGATTGTTGAGGAGCATGGTTACAGGATTACCGGAGTTCAGCATTGAGCAGAGTGATGTGTGCAGGGGGTGTGCTTTGGGAAAGTACACCAAGACTGCTTTTCCGAGCAGTGACACGAGAGCTGCAGGGGTGCTAGATCTTATCCATTCTGACATATGCGGTCCTATGTCATCAGTGTCTTTGACAGGTTTTGAGTACTACATTAGCTTCATTGATGACTACTCCAGGAAGACCTGGATCTACTTCTTGAGGAGCAAGAAGTCCTCACTTGTGTTGAGAGTCTTCCAAGGGTTCAAAGCCCTTGTGGAGAAGCAGACGGGGAGGAAGATCCGGATGTTGAGATCGAACAATAGGGGTGAGTATACCTCCAAGGAGTTCGATGCATTCTGCAAACAGGAGGGCAATCAAAGACAGTTGACAGTTCCTTACACTCCTGAGCAGAATGGAGTAGCAGAGAGAAAGAACAGGTCGATTGTGGGGGCATCCAGAGCGATGCTTCATGGTCAGGGGTTACCTTTCTTTCTATGGGCAGAGGCATGTAGCACTGCAGTTTATCTGCAGAACAGGAGTCCTCACAAGGCAGTGGGGAGTAAGACTCCTAAGGAGATGTATTCAGGCAAGAATCCTAAGGTGGGCCACTTTCGCATATTTGGCTCGTTGACTTACTCTCACGTCCCTTCTGAGAAGAGGACGAAGTTTGATCCCACCGCAGAGAGAGGCATATTTGTGGGATATGACGAGACTTCGAAGGCCTATCGGTTTTACTTACCTAGCCTGAGGAGAGTTGTTGTCCGGCGGGAAGGGAAGTTTGATGAGGAGAGAGCCTTCAGGAAGTCTAGGGAGTTAGAGCAGGGGGAGTCACCTTTTTCCCTATTGAATAAAGCCACTAAAGCCACCCAATACTACATGAGTATCTGATACATCTACTACATAAAATGAATCTGTCATCTAATAGTTACCTCATGTGACATTCAATTTTGGAATCCAATAGTTGCACTGTTAGTTTTGTACCTAGGAATTTGTTCCCTAAGTGACTTTTTGCCTAAGTCACTTAGAAAAGGGAAAAAGGTGACCCTCACATTAAAAGCTACTTAATGAGACTTTATAAAGTTAAAGTCACTTTTTGATAAATTTAAGTGGGTGAGTAAATTTATTTAACTGATTTAAATAAATGTGATTTTTACTCTCATTGAATCTTAGCCATTGGATTGGATCTTTCTCCACCGTTGGATTAGATTCCCACTTAGGGTTTAGACAAAAAGGGTTGAAGGAGGCAAAACACTTCACTTTTTCATTTTTGGAGAAGGAGAGACTGAGCTGAGGGAGAAGGAGATCGAGCTAGGGCATTGGCACGATTCCCAAGAAGAGAGACTGCACAGAAATCGAGGTGTACGAACTGCATTAAATTGCTGCACAGAAATCGAGGTGTACGGACTGTACGGATTGCATTAAATTGCTGCACATAAATCGAGGTGTACGGGTTGCATTAATTGCTGGCACGGAAATCGAGGCTGTACGAACTGCATTTAATGCTGCACAGAAATCGAGGACTGTATGGACTGCATTTAATGGCACAAAAAATCGAGGGTGTACGGACTGCATTTAATGCTGGCACGTTTTTCAAGATTTTGAGATGAAATCTTGGGTGGAGATAAGTTAAATTTTCACTGCATTTCTGTTCTGATATTTTGCTGAAGATAATAAAATCTCTCTCTCTCTCTAACTGGTTTTCCCCGTGGGGGTTTTTCCAGGGCTTGATTTTGGCCAAAAATCTCTGAGTCTATCATTTTATGGTGTGATTGTTAAATGTGTTTTTCAGCCTGTTAGTGTATTTTACTGTGTGTTTAATTGTTCAATAAAATTTCATAAGTAACCTACAGCCTATGCAAAACCGGCTGTATGTGAAAACCACGAAATGTTGACATAAACCAGCAAACAGTAAAACACAGATTTTCATCATGCACTCCATGTTGGAGTTCCCGGCTACACCTACAGTGAATCCTTCTAACTTCTCGGTCTGAATACCCCTCTTGGCTACCCAAGCGAAGTCAATGAAATTGTGGGTTGCTCCCCCATCAATCAATACTCCTACTATGTGACCCTGTACTACTCCTTTAACCCTGAGAGTATGGAATCTTGGTACTCTAAATAATGTAGCAATGACTCCCTCTAGTGTATCACCTGGGAGTGATTCTTCCTCAGCTACCCGTAGTTCTTCTGTGGCTTCCTGCTCATAGTCATCCTCATCACTGTCCGAATACACTTCGATGTAGTGAGCCTTCGCCTTCCCCGCACACCTGTGTCCAGGCACCCATGGTTCTTGACAAGTGAAACATAGTTTCTTCCGCCTTAAGTCTTTTCTAGTGTCCTCGTCTAACCATGTTTTCTTGGGAACATCCCGCTGGAAAGGTTTCTTGTCCTTGTCCCTAACAGGAAAGTTGGTTTTGAGAGGGAACATGTTCTTTGGGACTAAATCCTGTAGATCTCTGGCTCTGCTAATGGCATCCTGCAGAGTGGGGGGTTTGTAGGCTTTCACCCATCCCCGTAGTGGCTCTGTTAGGGACTCAGTGAATAACATAGTGAACCTGCTCTCTGACACATCCGTTACCATGACTGCTATCCTCTGGAATTCTGAGATGAAGGCTTCTGCACTACCTGTCTGTTTGACATGAGCCAACTCCCTAAAATGTATCTCTGGATCCTTCCTGTCAAACCTCTCCATGAGCTTCTGAGTGAACTCACTGTAGGAGTGTATGGTGTTGTGACCCAATGTCACCAATCCGTGGTACCACCACTCGTGAGCCCCTCCGTCCAGGTGGAGTGTAACCAATTTAATGGCATATGTCTCTGTCATGGGATTGAGTTGGAAATAGGTATCCAACTTTTGAACCCATATCCTCGCTGAACCTCCACGAGTCCCATCAAAGTTTGAAATGGTCAACCTGCCCAAGGTCTTATGCAACTCATAGTTGTGATTGAATCCCTTGTTGAAATTCCTAGGCCTATTCCTACTCTTCGTGTTTCAAAAATCCGAAAAAGACATGGTGGCATGAAACTCATCCCCTAAGTCCCTGTATTCCTGCAAATAAGCCCCAAAAGGTCCGCTAGGCTCTACCTGCATGACTGGACCTCCTACTGCGTCTGCCAAGAAGTGAGGCATAGTAGGCCTGTTGGAAGGTCTGTTATATATGTGCGGTGTATTCTATATATTGGTGTATGCAACCTTTCCACTGCTGCTTGTAGTCCCTCAATCTACCGGTGAGGAAGGTGTATTGTTATTACCTATTTTTTGTTTCACCAATAATCTGTTGATTGCATTGAGTACATCTTTTTGCCCTTTGGCTAAGTCTTGCAATGCAGATACTAAGTTGCGAAACTCCATCCTGTCCTCATCTTCTCCCGTTCCCTTTCCCCTGTCAGAGTGTATACCTGTTTGTTCCATGTCTGAGCTGATATCCTCTAGTTGGATATCCTCAAAGTCCCCTGTGTATCTACTCCTTCTTTTCCTATAGGTTACAAAAGGGTCTTCTTCTGTATTCATCTATTTCTCATTTCTTAAGCCCACAACTGGCCAAGAAGATAGCTCTCATACCATTGTAATATCCCAAATCCTGATATTTTCTAATTCTATGCAAATTTACTGAAACAGCCAGGCATGCAAACTGCGAAGCAAAAATTCCCTATTTTATAGCTAGAATTAGGGTTAGGATATGTAGGATAAAATGTAACACTTACCACTAATAAGCTGGCTGGAATGCTCCTGAGAGAATATGCATGCATCAAGAGCTGAATTGGAGATGACCTGGTACCTTCTGCCTCCAGTGATACCCCAGCAGCAAGAACCCAAAACCAGAGTCTAATGAAGCTGAGAGTTTGCAGGATTGATAGTCTTCCCTTCCGGAGAGAATGCCTGACCCATGCAGAAGTTATGAGGTCTCTAGGCCGGCTAGCGAATTGATCTGGAGGTTTAGCTGCTCATGCCCCCCTGATCCCGAAATTGCTGATAACTGCTCAAGATGAGCAAGACCGGATCTAATAATCACCAAGTACTAGAGTATGATACCGATGATGAGAATGGTACATGGGTTTCGAAGGTAAACTGAGATCTGAAGACCCAGCGAATGATTTGGGCTTTCCAACTGAAAACGCCTTACTGCACACGTGCCCCTGCAAACAATCTCTGATGGATACTGGATAACTGTGAATAAATTGAAGAACGGATGGTGAACCTAGATCGCTTACCCTGGATGAGACTAGGGCAGATATCTCACTGCCGAAACCCTATTAGTTGAAGACGTCGTCTCCAACCCCAACTGTTGTGGCCACACGCTGTGCTGCTACTCAAGAGCTCCAAAATCAATAATCATCAAAAGTAAAGTCTACATTTACTTTATCTTCCCCACCTAGTATAGACTTGGTCATTGTCCATCTTCCCCGCTAGTCATCGCACCATGTGTCACTGTCTTCACCCATCTGACTCTTTCATTTTTGGACGCTTACCTTGACTTAAACTCAAATGTGTAACCTTGAGGAACCCCCCCCCCCCCTTGACCTCTGTGTGCACCGATATACATGTTATTTGTGTCTTGGCTCTGGAGTGTGTGGATGCATAGCTTCAACCGTGGATCCTCTTCTGGACAAGTTGCCCCTGATGTGGTGGTGGCAGGTAGAGCTGTGTTTTCCACAGGGTGGGCACCCATTATCCTTCAAGGAAAGTATTACTGGCATCATTACACGCATATGTGTATTATGTTATATCCAAAGAAAGTGAAAGTCAAGCCAAAAGGCTAATGTGAAATGAAAAGTGAAAAGGCCCAAAAAGCAGTGAGCACCAAAAGAAAAACCAAAATGATTGTTGGCCACATAAGAAACAAATGTAATGATTATTCATCACGAAGCCTAAAAGGGCATGGATGTGAGATGGGGCAAGGGACTGCTAATTCTCAGTGTCCCCTAGAACCTTCCCATATTACAGTTGCTTGTGTGCTCAACACAAGAGGTTCTAGTCAGATCCTCACAGAGCCTAAAGCAAGCTTGGATGTGAGTTGTAGCTTGCTTGTTAGAGCCTAGTGGGAGGGCTAGCCTAAGCACTTTATCCCATTTGTGAGACACCAACATCCCCTAGTGTCTTCCAGTTTGCACATGTCACTGCGGACCCCTTTTTCCCATGTTTATCCAAATGGTCACACTGTCAAGGTCTACCAATGAATTTCCCTTGGCCTAAGCCTTGTTTCATCCACTTCATCCATGGTTAGCAGGATGACCAAGTTTATAAGTGAATATAAATTGAAGGCTTCATGAAAAGCTATGTTGCACAAGTTTCTAGAACACTTTTATGTTGGGTACGCGGACACGAGTATCCGATACGGCTAGAAGCTTCGCCCAAATTCGCAGGAAACATAGGGTTGGGAGCGACAATAATATATATTAATTTTTTAAAATATATTTTAAAAAAATACAGTTAAAAACATAATTGATTAACTTCATAGGTTAAACTATTTTATCCTCTTAATCCTCTAGTAGTGTAAATTCATTTCTTTTAAATTTGCTCACTCCTCTAGGTCCACATTATATAAATCTCATTGTACGAGCTTGTAAAGGTAGGTTGCATATATGTGTACGAAGCACCAATAGCTTCATAAATCACAAGATTCAATATTTTTCTAATTCCTTGTTCCAACTCCATCTATATAATTGCTCCTACGAGTGCTTAGTCTTTGGGTGCCTCTGCATTTTTTTTATGGTAACTACTACTTACTTCTAATGTGAATGAACTTGATTGTTTTAAGTTCAACTAACAAGCTTTCAATTTTTTTGGTATCTTGAGTTTGATATGGTTTATGATCCTAATTAATTGATATATCGGTCAGTATGAATAACATAAGCTAGCTATAATCATTTGAGATATGAATTAAAGTTGTTCAATATCTTAGTATTGTAAAATATCCATTTGTATTCACTTAAGTACACTTGCAGCATATATTTTGAGTGTGAATGGATCTAAACATCTAAGAGGTGTGGGCCCTCTTTATTCATATAGCCTTGAAAATATAAAATGGCATTATTGATAGATTCAATTGAAATTTTTATTATTGGTGATTTCTTGACACAATAAACTTCAATCATTCAATTGATTTTCAACACTTTTCTTATGATTTTTGCCTCCATATGGTCAGGAGCTTCTAGAAGCTCCCTGTCTGGAAGCTCCCAAATAGACAAGGAGCTTCTACAAGCTCCCAATAAAAAGGGAGCGGCAAAAGCAAGTTCCCAGAAAGCTCCCAAAAAGCTCCCAAGTTCCCAAAGAAGCTCCAATAAAAAATGGGACGTTTCGTACCATCTCCCAAGCTTCCAGGAGCGGGCAAACGTCAGCGACATGTTGCCAAAATATCGGGAACGGTACCCGTGCAACTATGATGAAAAGGTAATGAAACCGCTTTGTCAAAGGCATATTTTCATCTTTTTTTATGATAATCACCATAGCTTATGTTACTCAATGTTTTAGTTGGTCTACTAACATAAATAAGGGAGCATCTTTCATCCCATTGTCCATGCGGGTCTTCACAGTTTCAACGCATGCCATTATTTTGACCAGTTTGACCAGGCCAGATATGGGGTCCCAGGTGACCTTGAATCTGGGTGTTCAATTTTGTATATTTAGCATCTCTTGTGATCCCTTACATGATTCCATGCTTCAGTTGGTCGTGATATGTCTCAATATTGGATATATCCATTTACTATCAGTTATTAAGGCCCTGTTTTTATTGTTTTGGCATGGACGTTGCCATACAGTGATTATTTGGTGGATTCTTATGGTGCTGGTGGTCACCATTAGTGGATTTGAGGTCTCTGATCTCATTGGCACGGTTAGTTCTAGCAACCGAGCAAGGGAAAGGCTTGATATCAGCATTTTACATATTCAGACATATACATTAGCAAAATAATTAAAATGCAAGCATAGTGGAAAAAATCGGCATCAACAAATAATCAGCGAGGATCCAGAAAACATCTTCTCGACAACATCGGCAAAAAAATCGACAAAAATCGGCAAACCGCGACAAGCATTAAAAGTGCAAAATTTGTACTTTAATAGGGTCAAAATTTGCTTACCGATTTTTCCCCTATTTGTTAACTTTTTCCAATTTTTCCCGATTTTTCCTAATATCCGATTTTTTTGGGCCGAAAAATCAGAAGAGAGAAAAAATCACGATTTTTCGGGACATCGCCGATTTTTCGACGATTTTTTCCAATATGAATGCAAGTAACCATGACTTACCAATAAGTCAATTTGGCTAATGTGGGGACAATTACTGATGGGGTATGATATTATTATGTTGTTACTATGTTTTGGACCTTATGCTATAAGGTTATTACTTGAGATGGGGTCCACACTTTGTTTTTGCTCCTAGGGAGGGCACACTCTACCCATGGGGGTGCAATTGTTGGGAGCATCACTCATGTTATCATTTGTACACTATGTACTTGTTGTAAAGGGGGCACCTAAGGAGACTTAGACCCATAGGCAACCCCCTCATCATATTATCTTACTATTATATTGTATCAGTATCTTTAGAGGGGTGCACATAGTGATAGCGACCCTTTCTCTAGCTTTCGATGTATCTTGTTGAGACATTATCATCCATTGATCTCATAGACTATGTTTTCATCCTAGTCGTCCATCCTTATGGAGCTAGGGCTTTTACCATGATAGATCTATTTAAATGATCTCTTGCTCATTGTATTGGACTTTTGCCTCTAAATTGAATAGAAGAAAGAAATTGTTCTTCTTCACTATGTATTCATTTGTGGATGTTTGGATTTGAATGTTGGTTTGCATCTGGTCCCTACTCTTGCAGTTTATTTTCAATACTTGGCAACCATTTATTAATCATTTGCAGGTAAGAACAAGTGGATTCCCAAGATATCGACTTGGACAAATTCGTCCTTCCTCTCTTGGAATTGATTTGGAAAAGAAGTGGGTTCTTATTGTGTTATTTTGCTAGCATTTACACATGTTTAATTTCTCATTTGTTTTGCATGCATTTCATGTTCTCTTGCAACATTATTTCCCCTGAGCTAAAACTCATATTCTTCCTGGCAAGGGCACACTTATGGATATGAAAAAAGAAAGCCACTTGTGGAAGTAAGGCATGCCTCTGTGGGGAAGTGGGATCATTAGCATTTCATCCGACAACCCTTAAATACTAGGTATGCATATATTTTATCTCCCAAACCTCTTGTTTCCAATTGTTATGAAAAAATAACCAGTAACTTAAAAGTCTTGTAAATATCTAGTCACTCAACTGAAGTCTAATCAAAAACCCAAGTTGGATTTATTCTCTAACCCCTAGATACCAAATTTCAACTTAATTCAACTCGATTTTCCCATGTCGACACCAGTGCCTCTAGGAGCTACTGCGCCCTCCTTGGGTAATCTGCATGTGTGTTCGTTGAGTGACATGGGTGTTGCTTGCTTGTGTTTGACTTGTTGAATCTTTAGTCGAGCAACCATTACATGTGCTAGGAACAATAATTTTACCATTTCTATAGCCAAGGCTCATTTTTGTTGCTTAAACTTCGTCTGCCGTGATTTTGGTTTATCATATACGAGCAATTAGGTTAATTCTAGATCTAGTCCCTATTTCATGCTATCGGGATACCATTATTTGGTTGTGTATTCAATTTAGGTGATAACATTCTTGTTGTCGTTGTCAGGGAGGGTAGAGGCTTACCTTTGGTGTCTGCGAGTCTAGTTGTTTGTTGAATATCCTTATCATATCACATTCGGCTTGATTCAATGACTAAATTGTTTAATTTGCTTAATTTTAACAGTCACAATTTTTGCTTCTAGCATATTTCCCTCTCCTACCCCATTTTCCCTTTCGGTGTGGATGAGCTAGCCGCTAGCCCACCCACCCAACTGAAATAACCAACATAGAACCCTTCAAAGCCTTCCCTACTTGCATCGATGCTAACAAGGAAGTCCTTGTCAAAATCAGGGAGTAAAAAAACAAATGATGTCATGAGAATTCCCTAAAGTTCTGAAAATATTTCCTCATGTAGTGTTGTCAAGAGAAACTTAACTCCTTTCCCTACAATTTTTATAAAGGGACTGCAATATTCAAGAATCCTTTGACAAACCTACAATGGTAGCCAACTAATCCTAGAAAAATTATTATCTCTACGGCATTCCTTGGGGTTGGCCCACTGAATATGGTTCTATCCTTTGGGGGTCCACTTTCAATTCTTCTTAAGATATTATATGCCCATGATACTCTATTTCCTTATTGAATAATTATAACTTACTTAGCTTAGCATACAATTGGTGCTATTGCAATTTTACAACATCGGGCAGAGATGCTCTTAGTGCTCCTTCTCCTTCCTAGAACATACCAGTGCGAAGCTCTTTCCCGACAACAACCCTGAGCAACGGTAAAACTGGGAAGGATTCTATTAAAACATAACAGCACAATTTTATCCAAATACTTATGGAATACATCATTTGTGAACCTCATTAAAACTATAGAGGCATTCATAAATCCAAAAGGTAAGACTCTAAACTTAGAATGCCCATATCAGGTTTTAAAAGCAGTCTTCAATATGTGATCTTCTTCGACTCTTATTTGATGATGTCTAGATCTTAAATATAGTTTGGATAATGTGTAATGTCCTCTTCTACTTAGGCATTTGAGGACCAACCCACTAACCTATGTGATTCCTATAGGTTCGAGCGGGTACTGACAGTGAAGGAATCAGCCGAAGACTGATGCCATATATAGAAGATCTAGGGCATCAATATTATATCACCATTGGGTCGAAGAGGGCCACTAGAGCCAAAGGCCACCTGCATGCATAACATTCGGGCATTATTTAATGATGCATGCACCCGATTAAGTCTCCATGCGTATGCATGCAAGTCAACTGCAAATTAGAAGATAAAGTGACCTAATTAGGTCAAAAGTTAGGGTTTGCGCATGCATGCAAGTCAACTGCAAATTAGAAGATAAAGTGACCTAATTAGGTCAAAAGTTAGGGTTTTCGCAGTTGAAAGTTATAAAAGAAAGATAAAGTGAAGGGAGAAGTCACTTATGTGATAATTGATTTGTGGAGTCGAATTGGAGAGCTTGGCGAGCTAAGTTGGGGTTGAGCGCATGCTCAGCTAACTGGTGTGTTTCGGCAGCGAAATCTATCTGCCCTACTTCATCATCAGGTCGGATCATCCAGGTTCAACACTAGTTCATCATCAGGTTACATTCAGCAGTTATTACGGAAAGTTGATTATTCATCCGTCCAGAGGGTTTCACCATCACACCGTGTCACCGTGACTAGAGACAAAGCAATTCGTTTTCCTACCTACAGGGTTCAGAACTTCCACATGTTGTTTCCATCATCATCATAGGGGTATTATAACCCTAGTGCACATCATCCGGGCTTCCAGCAGCAGCTTATTTATTATTCTGGAGCTTATACAGTTTGAGAGGAGGGCACATTCACCTGTGGAGGATGATTTGGTGTATCTCCTTATTCCTCCAGCAGAATCCTTGCATGCTGGGACCAGTCTCTTCACCATCAGCTGATCTATATACCAGTATGTACATGCATTGATTTCTCCTATTTTATAGCATCTCAGTATTTTTCTACAGCACATATTTGCATGCAACTGCATGCATGCAAAGTTCGAGATTTGCTTTCCTATTTGATTAAGAAGTAAGTCTATGAGCCATCTACAGTATACACATAAACAAGAAAATATTAGTTTGGGATATTACAGCTTCTTCGACTCTTATTTGATGATGTCTATATCTTAAATATAGTTTGGATAATGTCCTCTCCCTTTTTAGCTAATCAAATAGGTCATCAATTCTGGGTAAGGGATATATATATGGATTGTTACATTATTCAACATTCTATCAATGACATCCACAAGGTCCCATCCTTCTTCTTAACAAACAACATGGCAGCTCTTTTAAGTGAGACACTATGGTGTCTGAAACCCTTGTCTAGCAATTCTTGCAATTGCATCTTTATCTCACCCAGCTTGTTAGTCCCCAATCTATATGTTTCCTTTTTGTTTGGCGCAATAAGTTTCCCCGAAAAAAGCTTCCTTGTAATAAGCCCAGAAACCCAGCTCGCTTGTTTCAGGCCAATATTCCGACCGGGTTCCAGCGAAAAAGAAGTCCGAGACCTATGTTGAACCCGCAACATAAGTGACCTTTAAGGGAAGGCCTTTTAGAAACTAATCTTACTTACTTATTTCTTTGGCTGGCTAGCCCGCACGCAGTACCCTTTCAGGCTCATTCCCAATTTGAAGGGAATAAATATAAGGGTTACCTTAGCTTGGACTCTGGCAGGGTTTACCTTTGAGGCCCCTTATTACTCCCTCAGGCAGGTTAAGGCCTTTTCTTTCTTCCCCTCAAGCCCAATAATCCCTCCCTTTAAGGACCGGCTCACTCAAGTAATCCCTTTCACCTTACCTTTGCCCCCTAGCAATAAGCTGGCAGCTCAGTCTTTGGGGAGAAAAAGATAGGGCTCCGTTAGGTCCAAAACCAATCCCTCAATAAAAGAGATATAGTATAGTAGTTCGGCTCAAGATTTATAGAGTTATTTATGCTTGGGCTTGGCTCAGTTCCTGAAAATAAATATCCATAAGCCCTTATATATAAGCCATATCTAATTTGGGGTCGTCTCCCTTGGTGGAAGATTTCTCGCCATCGATTTTCCTCAACTCGCCGGTGCCTGTCGGTTCTCTGGCGGACTTTTTGCCTTATTCTTCTGATGGTTTGCTGGATAGAACGAGAGGGAGGGATCTTGATGTGCTTCCTTGTTTTGGTGGGTCTTCGAGTCAACAGGAGGGTTCTGGTCACTTAGAGGGTTTTGCTCAAGTGGGCTCGCTTGGCTGGGCTGGTCTGCCTCCAACGGGTTATGGGGGTGGAGGCTCTTTGCCAGTGGATGAATGGAGGACTTCTTTGGGTTTAGCAGAGCATCGAGGGTTTGGATCTCCTGGTGGGGGTCTTCCTGTTGTTAATTGTGGTGTTTTGGAGGATTCAGCTGGACGGAAAGCTGGTGTTGTGATGGCCCATCAAAACGTCGACGCAGAAACTGGATTAAAAAGAAAAAATTTGGGAATTATGTTGTAGGGGAAGATTTAGCGTGGGACAGTGTCTTACAGATGGCGAATTGTACTTTGGTGGGTCGCGTTATGGGACGGAATTTTGCCAAGCAGACGGTGCAGGAATGGGCTAGGGTTTCCTGGGGGGAAAAGTTAGGTTATATTCCAGTTGTGGATGCGCTGAACAGGGGATGGTTTGCGGTCAATCTGGAAAAGGAGGTGGATCTCAACTGGATTCTTAGCCAAAGTTGGCATATTAATAACTCTCCTGTTCTTCTGAAATCTTGGAATCCGCTATTCGATGCCAGTAAGGAAAGGGTTGATGAGATCCCTGTTTGGGTTCGAATGCCTGGGCTTCCACTACATTTTTGGGATATTTATCACTTCAGGAGGATTGGCAACATCCTGGGTTCTTTCTTGGAGGCCGACTTATCATTCTTGGATACCCATGAGAAGAAGATTGCTCGCATATTGGTGAATATCAATTTAAAAGAAGGTTTAGCCGAATCCATTAATCTGGAGTGGGGGCCGGTGGTTATCCCACAAATTTTGGACTATGAGAATGTTCCTTTTCGGTGTAGGCGCTGCCACGCCTATGGGCATCCGGCCTCGGACTGTAAATTACCAAAACACTCCTATTTTGGCCTCAGAAAGAAAGGGGCTGCGGCGACAGGCGGGGAACAGTCGGTGAAGATTGGGGTATCTCAGGGTTTTGGTCCTATTATGGTGGATAATCAGGACATTGACTTGGCGGGTGTGGAAACTAATCCGGTAATTGATGGGAGGGTGGCAGTACCTTCTCCAATTGTTCAGGTTCATAAGGATCCTCCTTGTTCGAGTTTGGATTTGTCCGTGTCTCAGGGTCCAGCTCCTTTCTCTGTGGATGCTCTGGTTTCTGCTCAGGTGGAGGCTGACCACAACTTTGAACACGAAGGGAGGGCTGTAGTTCCTGAAGATGTACTGGCTCGTGTACCGGATTTCCTTACAAAGGAGCCTTCCTGTTCGGGTATTCCCACTTTTTCTTTGTCTCCAAATATTAACTTATTTTTGAATAATGCTTCTTTCATAGGTTATGACTGGATTGATGGCTTGAGAAATCTTTCTCTGTCGGGTCGTTCGAGCTCCTTTTTGTCTCTACTAGTGCCTCCTTCCATCCCTGCTGAAATTGAACCTGAAAAGCCTGTCTCTGTTGTGGACTCTTCTGCTATTGTCCCTGAACTCTTTTTGGCTGTTGAAGAACCTTCCAACGTCATTTTGGAACCTGATCCTGTTCTTCCTATTGAGGTGTCTTGTCCCTCACATTCAGATTCCTCTGATTCGACCTATTTTTTAAGGTCTAGAACAAAGACCTCGGGTCTGGCCAAAGTTCCCTTGTCGGTGCGACGGGGTAGGGGAAGGAAATCTAATCTTTCTAAGGCTCAGTCTCGAGCTAAGGAGGATCTTATGGAAGGTAAACAGCATTCGATTGAATCGGCCCTTAGAGCGAAGAAGGCCATGAAAAGAGGTCGTTAATGAAGATTTTGTCCTTCAATTGTCGTGGGCTAGCTGGGCCTGTGAAGAAATCAGCCTTCATTAGGGTGCTTACTCTTGAACATCCTGACGTGATTTTACTTCAAGAGACTTTAGGTGTGGGTGATGTGATTTTGGAGAGATTGGAACTTTGGTTACCTGGTTGGTCTTTTTTGACACTTGATGCAAATGGCCGATCTGGGGGTCTGGCAGTTGGCTGAAGGAAGAGCTGTGTGAAGTTGGTTAATGCTTGGGGGATGAATTCGGTTCTGGGAGTGGAGTTACATTGTGATGAGTTGGGGTTCATACTATCTGTGATTAACGTTTATGGGCCTTATCTGAACAGAGGTCTTTTCTGGGATGATTTGCTTAAACATCCTCTGGTGACTGGAGATTCGCTAGTTATGGGTGGTGATCTTAACTTTTCTCTGGGTCACAATGAAGTATGGGGACCGAGGGCTCGGGCAGATTCTTTGACAGATTTTTTTGTTCAGAAATTGGTAGAGAAAGGTTTGTTGGATATTGAACCTGTTAAGCTCCGGCCTACATGGAGAAATAATCGTAGTGGTGATATGCTAGAGTGGCTAAACGCCTTGATCGCTTCCTGGTTGCTGATCAGTTGGTGGACAGATGTTTTCTTGTTAGACAATGGGTGAGTAGTGGGGGACATTCTGA
>LPNX010225992.1:358759-372792 GCA_001517045.1 Pseudotsuga menziesii
TATTACCATATTTTGGTACTGCTGGGATTATACAGTATATATATGTTTCTATTACAGTTTTTTATATGTATTTTTTCTTTAGAACATCGTTTTATGGACTTATGCTGCTCCATATGAAAAGTTATGTTTTTTCGATCACTGTTTGGTCTTATACTGCTCATGGACTTATGCTGTTCCATTTGTAAAAAGTTACGTTTTTTATCACTGTTTGGTCTTATACTGTTCATGGACTTATGCTGTTCCATCTGTAAAGATGTGGCTGTAGACTTTCTAGTCATATTACAGTTTTTTGGTTTTGATTCAGCAAATTCACGAGAAGTGAATATACAGAATGTAATTTTGATCTCGAAAGATGAATGAAATTACGCTTTTTTTCTTTGGAAAAAAAAAAATAAGCCAAAGAGATATAGTGAAAGCTCAGGTTCCGTAGCCCCCAAGAATATATCTAGTGGTAAGGGATGAATGACGACGTCAACATTATAGTTGGAGGGAAACTAAATTGGGTTCACCAGAGAACAACTTAGGAGGAGTAGTCTCCATGCTTAATGCATGCCTATGAAGCTCATGTTATGTTGACAACACTTTTAATGGGCATGTTGCTCAGTGCATACAAATTGCTAATAAATATGCCATGGATGGCCATAATTACGCGATGGGGGAGTCGTCAATGTAAACAAAAGGACATGCTAGCCTTAAAGGAATTATGAAAGGGGCTTTACAAAAGGCGGCACTTACAACCCATGGCATTCTAATTTCATTATGAATACCATCCATGTGGTATTTATGGATCATATCAATGGGAATGAGGGTAAAATGCAAATTAAATTTTCGAATGCCTTCCCCTTAATCGCTCGATTATAAGTTGGATAAATCCTAGTGGAATTTCTTAGTCCTTGGCTTTAATTGGGCAACAGCAAAAGATGAAGATGACCAATCCCTCCAATATGCCCCAATGTACAACATGCCTCCAAATCTACAGCTACCACCTTATGCATACACCTGGGTGCTTGGTTTACCACCCCTTTATTGATCATCCTCACTATGAATTTTGTGGCAGCTATAAATTATCATTGAAATTAATTTTGTAGTAGTGATAAATCCAAACCCAACAACTCACGATGACCATCCAAATGAAAAAGAGATTCTATATTTTTCTCTGCTTGTTGAATCCATCAATATAAACACTAATAAAGAGAATTATGTAAAAAAATAATGATTCCTAACAAAGATGTTATCCTTTGCTTATTATTATATTATTTTTTATCTATAACTCGACTTCCATTCATCTCTTCCTAATGGTGCAAAATCTAAAGGGAACCCAATTTCGTTTTGTTACCAACTTCCTTCTCCAACTATTTATGCTCCTACTATTGTTGAATTCACATAGTTGATAACTAGGGAATTCAAAGAGCAGGGACTTAGCGACCCACATGAATAAAGGAGCTAGAATGGAGAAAAAGTGATGGCTAAAGATCGTATTTCTTAATGGCATGTGTCATTCATCTTAAATAAGTATAAGGGTGGGAGTGATCAATCCGGCGCGTCTTTTCAATCCAAACGGTATTAAATATAAAAAAAGGAGTAGATAATTATAAGAGAAGAAGTGAACTTACTCCCAAATCTTACTGAATGCCGGTAAGGTTTAGGAGTTTGGATATGGACTTTACCTTCCTCCCTCATAAATAATGTGCACTCGAAATGGGTGGGAAAAATAGGTAGAATAGTATGTTGAAAAGATGTAAGGCTAAAGTAGGTGTGCCTCTTAGAGATTAAGTAGTTAATTTCATCTATTCATAATAATTTCCAACAGCATTGCCTATCTTCGCTTTTGAAGCAACCTCCCTTCCCACCATTCAAAAAATCCCCACCTAATTTCTATTCATTTTACCCGCTATCTACAGCAGTATACTTTTTCATCGGTAATGCCATGTTGTGTAGTTCAAAAATAGAAATTGGTGTCTTCACTTATACCTTAATTTTTGAGAGCTAGCAGCATTACCGATTGCAAAACAAATTGTAGTAGCACGAGTTTATGCTGTTAGTAATTGTGATAGGGATTGTGCTTGTTATAATCTTGATCTTATATCTGAAGCAGCTTATTTGGATCTTCCAGCATAAGCACGAGTAGCAGATCCGAAGTTAGCAGATTATGCTATTGATTACACAGTCAATTATAACTCTATTTATTTAGTTGAGTCTGTTTATTACAATAGCCAGTAAAGTCAGCCATCTAAGCTATCCATACAAGCATGGTTTCAGATTCAGTCGCATAGGCAGATCCCGTCCCACCAGAAGGAGAGAAAGCAGCAGATCCCACGGATAGTTATTTAGTTTTCCAAGTTTATCCAGCATCAGACCCAGGAGCCCTAGTAGCGCATACCTACTACAAGGAACACACCTAGTAGCCCATGCCTAGCATCAGGGGAACCAGTTTATTATGCTACTCATTTTTTATAACCAGGCTAACCTATTAGTTTAGTTTATATTTAACTATAACCGTTTAGGTTTCTTTGGGAGCGTATGAATCAGCTGAGATGTGGTTATTGCTTCATTGGAAATCCTATATAGATCATTCAAATAACTCTCCTAGCTTAAAAGAAGTGGAATCAGCTAGAGGGGTCATTGGTTGAATGAACGATAGAGCTACTCAATTTACACAAATCGGTTTGTCTACTTAATTATACAGATTTACCTTTGAGATATAAAGTAACATAATCATATACGACAACACAGCCAAATAATTTAAGGGTCATTGTATATAAACATGATACGTGTATTCCTCTGCATGATGGTCGATTCGGGTTGATCATGATAGAGATAATATTGTAATGTTATCATGATACAATTCCTTGCAAGATTGTTGATGGCCGGGTTTTGGGCTTCTCATCATTCCTTGGTAAATTAGGTATAATGCTTATAAAATGATGCACTGTAAAATCGTATGTGATTCCTGTATCCATTCTAGATAAATATGAGATGCGAGCTAGTAGTGATTCTGCTGGGATATAAAATATGGTATATAATCTGCTGGCCTATGAATGTTGTATTAAGGTGATGTGGATCCTGGTCAAATGGCTATCCCACCTAAAGTATAAACCCTAGTTTTGTATCGTTTAGGTACTGTGACCAACAAGCTTCAATTTATAAAGTTGTCATTAGCAAAAGATGGGTTTTTACGCCCTTCATGGATGTGACTAAAGATCAGTAGCAGGAGTTACAGGTGGTCCAGGTTCAGGAGTAATCGCACCAGTAGCAGCATCATAGGGAGTATCTTAGCTAAGTTGTTTATAGAGTAGATATAGAACCAGTGGTTGATGAAGCTGTTTATTACGATCCTAATGTTGAGCTTGAGAACCTATAAGCAATTGCTATTTTAGTTCCATTACCAGGAGCATACCTAAAAGTTAGAGAGCCAAAGCATCCATCTACTTACATTTGGGTAAATACCTGGGATAGCCAAAACCTGCTGAGTTATTATTTGCTGGGAAGCGATTTAAGCTAGCTTTTGGGTGAGAATACGAAGCCTATGGTGGGCACTGCTCTGCTGCTCCCTCTGGTTAATCTACATGACATGCTGGTTACTGTATCGATCATAGAGAAAAATGTGTATAATTCTAATAGATAAATAGCAGTTGTTTCGGGTGAGGTATAAGTGGAGAGGATCCTTGATGTGTTCTTTCAGGAGCTTGAGTAATAGGTTATGATAAACTTGGTCGAAACAGCTAGAATATCTGCATGCACTAATCGCCGAACCCCGCTCCATCGTTGAACGTCTAAGAAGAAATAAAGAGTGCTTTTATATTAACGACCATTGATAGTGACCAAAGATAGGAAGGTTTAGTTGTCAGGATATATAAGAAAAAAAGGCGGTAAACCCAACTACTGATAGCGGTATTAGTAATTACAGCAGTTGCCCATATGCATTCACTAAACATAAATAATGCTTTGCTTGCTCAATCAACTAGTAAATATTAGCATCTTACACTTTGGCAAGCTTTCATGTAGTCAAACACACATCCATTGACCACCAACCGTCGAAGCATGTATCGTATTATGAACAAATTAATAGATCTATTCCTTAAGTCATATGCAATTATGTTATAACCAACCTCATGAATGCAGAAACGATAAAGAATGCTGTGAAATGCATCTCACTATTGCTTATACCCGCGGGTCACGAATAAAGAATTTAGAGATCTTATTCACAGCAAGTAGATGTCTACTATGCATCCATGGATGGAAAGAAAAATTGCACCGGTGATAACTTTTTGACCGCATTAAAATTTGTGATGCCTTAGCAATTTTTGCATACCTCCCACCGTGCATAGAGATCCAATTTGTTCAGTTTATGGTAAAAAGTAGCATAGATCACAATAAAATGTTGGTCACTAAGAACATAAAAAGAAAAGAGGAACTACTTTCGAAATGATAGGTCAAAACAAACCTAGGATTGGTCAAATTAAACTTACTAATCTTAATTTTTTGTACAGAATGACCTAATCAATTAATCCTAATTCAACCTTTTTAACAGATAAAGAAACAATGGGCTAATCCTTATAGAGAACCAAGGTGGCTTTCCTTGTCCAAGACAATGAAATTGAATGATAAAATGATTTAATGATTTCAGGAAGCAATGTAAATGAACCAATGTTGGGGAGGTTCGTACCTCACCCCTTATCATGTTGTCTGAACTCATAAAACTGATTGATGTCTTCCTCATGCTCCTAATGAAACCAATATGGGTAAAGGCGGTTTATGGGGTTTATCCTTGGTGGCTTTTGGGGGAGAGGACGTATCCATACCTCTCTGAGCCCTTGGTTCCAAATGTCCTAATGAGCCTGATGAAGCTACCTAATTCATAGAGAAGAAAGCATGATGCAAAGTATAAGTTGCTGGGATAAATCTCAGTTATTTTTCATTGATTTACTAGCTTCTGCCCCTTGTAATTCTTATAGGAATAAACCATAATGCAAAGTCCTAAAGTATTGGTTTCCGGGACAGTAAATTCTAGGGTTCCTAGTAAGTAAAATCTTAGTGATTTCCAAGTTATAGAACCAATGATTCTTAGTTCTGTGATTATGAGTGAATAATGGATTAGATGATGTGACGTATTATGGGTTTATTTCTTAAGTGTAATATGATGTATGATGGCTTTCTTATTCCTGCTGTTATATTAAATGAATATATATCTGTCCAAAGGTTCTTTCTTCCAGCTGTGTGAAGAGAAATAATAGACTTCTGTCCCTAGGATCTTGCTTGCTCTAGCTGTTAGAGAATGAATTTAAGAAACCAACTACCTTGTCCTTATAGAAGATTCCTGATTGGAAAAAGAGAATGAAAGAGATAGATTCCTTCCCTTCACTGCGTTCAGGAAAGTCTCCCTGTTTGCTAGGGTGGTCTGGTGAGCCCTGCTGGCTGATGATCTCAAACCCCATTGGAATCTCTGATTTGTACCCTTAATGATAGATCAGCCAAAAATACTGATCTTTATTAGCATTCCTACTTAATTATTAAGTGGATTAATGAGTTACCGAAACACTTATAGAAAAAGGTTGGAGCAAAACGACCACGAGTCACCTACATGCGAGTGCAAGCGACCAAATGTATCTAAGGGGCTCAAATTATTATCCAAGTGTTCTCTATGGGTTTACTCCTTCAACTGAGTGCTCAAATCCATCAGATAAAAAAACCTCAACCAATCCAAAGACGATTACAATTGGGGGAATTAAGTATATATGGTGTGTCAACTTTTTTGTCATATACCCAGGATCTCTGGTTAGTTGTTGTTATAGCTATTAATTCCTGGCCTTACCTAACTTTATATGGCGAAAAGACAAGTGCCTTCTGGCCCTTCCCATCATAATCTAGTTTATCCTATAGAGACTTTATATACTTTATAAATTGATGATGTATATTTATATTTATTGAATGGGTTTTCATTGAAGTTAAGTGAATTTGTAGGTGAATAGGTTAAATTTATAGGTATTGACCTAAGTGATAATCAATAAATATGTGCATCTGTATGTATTGCCGATGGGGGTTGATCTACTACTTAAATAAGGGATAAATCTAAATAGGTGCAGTAGCTTTTACAGATAAAGTTGGAATAGGTAGTAGTTGATCGAGATGACTCTGATCCATTGATTGAACTAGTTGATTCATTTGTGAGTAGTGGGTGATCGATCAACTACTACCTACATCAAACTCACCTAGCGACTCCACAGAGGAGCGAACCCGAACCCATCCTTTCAATTTTAGAAACGAACCTCATGGGTACAACTTGAATCATTCGCATGCTTCTAAAGTAAGGCCCCTATCCGAATAAGTTTTGATGAAGTGTTTGGCCCTTTAGACTTTTCGTCCATACTGGAACTTCTGCACGAGTGCCATTATGAACTTTCGAAAAGGCATGCTCCTAAATTCTATGGGCAACATGGTTATTGGGCGAAGTTGGGCTTTAATGTATACTCATTGGTTTTCTTCCCCACCTGGTATAGACTTGGTCATTGTCCATCTTCCCCGCTAGTCATGGCACCAAGTGTCACTGTCTTCACCCATCTGACTCTTTCATTTTTGGATGCTTACCTTGACTTAGACTCAAATGTGTAACCTTGAGGACCCTCCCCCTAACCTCTGTGTGCACTAGTATCCATGTTATTTGTGTCTTGGCTCTGGAGTGTGTGGATGCATAGCTTCAACTGTGGATCCGCTTTTGGACAGGTTGCCCCTGATGTGGTGGTGGCAGGTAGAGCTGTGTTTTCCACTAGGTGGGCTCCCATTATCCTTCGAGGAAAGTATTACTACCATCATTACACACATGTGTATTATGTTATATCCAAAGAAAGTGAAAGTCAAGCCAAAAGGCTAATGTGAAATGAAAAGTGAAAAGGCCCAAAAAGTAGTGAGCACCAAAAGCAAAATCAAAATGATTGTTGGCCACATAAGAAACAAATATAATGATTAGTCATCACGGAGCCTAGAAGAGCATGGATGTGAGATGGGGCAAGGGACTGCTAATTCTCAGTGTCCCCTAGAAACTTCCCATATTACAGTTGCTTGTGTACTCAACACAAGAGGTTCTAGTTAGATCCTCATAGAGCCTGAAGCAAGCTTGGATGTGAGTTGTAGGTTGCTTGTTAGAGCCTAGTGGGGGGGCTAGCCTAAGCACTTTATCCCATTTGTGAGACACCAACATCCCTTAGTGTCTTCCAGTTTGCACATGTCACTACGATCCCCTTTTTCTCATGTTTATCCAAAAGGTCACACTGTCAAGGTCAAATAGTGAATTTCCGTCGGCCTAAGCCTTGTTTCATCCACTTCATCCATGGCTAGCAGGATGAACAAGTTTATAAGTGAGTATACATTGAAGCCTTCATGAAAAGGTAATGAGGATGCTTTGTCTAAGGCCTATTTTCATCTGTTTTTATGATAATCACCATAGCTTATGTTACTTAAAGTTTTAGTTGGTCTACTAACATAAATAAGGGAGCATCTTTCATCCCATTCTCCATGCGGATCTTCGCAGTTTTAGCTCGTGCCATTATTTTGACCAATTTGACCAGGCCAGATATGGGGTACCGAGTGACCTTGAATCTAGGTGTTCAATTTTGTATATTTAGTATCTCTTGTGATCCCTTACATGATTCCATGCTTCAGTTGGCCATAATATGTCTCAGTATGGGATATATCCATTTATTATCAGTGATTAAGGCCCTGTTTTTATTGTTTTGGCATGGATGGAGCCATACAATGATTATTTGGTGGATTTGTATGGTACTTGTGGTCACCATTAGTGGATTTGAGGTCTCTGATCTCATTGGCATGGTTAATTCTAGCATCTGAGCAAGGGAAAGGCTTGATATCAGCATTTTACGTATTCATCCATATACATTAGCAAAATAATTAAAATGCAAATAACCATGACTTACCAATAAGTCAATTTCGCTAATGTGGGGACAATTACTGATGGGAGGTGATATTATTATGTTGGTACTATGTTTTGGACCTTATGTTATAAGGTTATTACTTGAGATGGGTGCCACACTTTGTTTTTGCTCCTAGGGAGGGCACACTCTACCCATGGGGGGTGCAATTGTTGGGAGCATCACTCATGTTATCATTTGTACAATTTGTACTTGTTGTAAAGGGCGCACCTAAGGAGACTTAGACCCATAGGCAACCCCCTCATCATATTATCTTACTATTATATTGTACCAGTATCTCTAGAGGGGCGCACTTGGTGATAGCGACCCCCTCTCTATATTTCGATGTATCTAGTCGTCCATCCTTATGGAGCTAGGGATTTTACCATGAGAGATCTATTTAAATGATATCTTGCGTGTTTAGACCTGTTCATCTCAAGAGCTAGTGGCAATACTCCAAAGAACACAAATTGAGAATTTGAATGTATAGTGATCACCAGTGCACACGACCATCTATGTCCTACTCGTCTCAAGATGTCGATGGGATTTCTCCCATACATGGCAAAGAACTAAGTCAAGTAGAGGCCACCTGTGTACACGACCATCTACTACTAGTTCATCTCAAGAGCTGGTGGGAATACTCCAAAGAACACCAAGTTGAGAATCCGAACATATAGTGGTCATCAGTGTACACGACCATCTACTACCTGCCTATCTCACAATGCCGATGGGATTTCTCCCATACCTGGCTGAGATTCAGAACAAGTATAGGCACCAATGTGAAAGCATCGTCGATATCATTCTCAACCTTCCCTCTCCACGAGTGATGCATTTTCTTCTACTCCAAGTCTTCTGCGAAAGTATTCAAACTTTGTCCTGACAAGAGGCTTGCTAAGAATATCTACATTCTGGTCATATGTCAAAACATATTGTAACTCGACTACACCTTTCTGCACCATATCACGAATGTAGTGATATCAAACCTCTATATGCTTTGTCTTATCGTGAAATATGGGATTCACTGACATCTATATACAACTTTGATTATAACAATGAATCACAGTTGGTCCTGGAATCTGACCAAATAATCTTGTAAGGAGTTTTTGAACCCATACTGATTCTTGTGACGCTGTAGTGGAAGCCATATACTCGGCCTCTGCGGTGCTAAGTTCTACTGAGGTCTGCTTCCTGCTACACTAGGAAATCACTGCAGAGCCCAAACTGAAGCAAAATCCAGAAGTACTCTTCCTATCTGCAACACACCCGGCCCTATCTGAGTCAAAAAATCCTTGCAATATCATATCACATCCTGAAGCATATCTTAAACCATATCCCACAGTGCCACGTAAGTATCTGAGAACATGTTTTGCAAAAACCCAGTGAATCTGGCTCGGATCACTCATAAACTGGCTAAGAGTATTCATAGCAAAACATATATCCGGTCTGGTGTTTGGTAGATACATCAAAGAGCCAATCAATCGGTGATACATGGTGGGATCAGTCATATCAGAATTTGAAGTAGACTCATTCAGTTTCTTGAAATTTGCACCCATCGAGGTAGCCATGTACTTGCAGTCCAACATCCCGAATCTCTTCAAAATATCAATGGTGTGTTTTCCTTGACTTAGGAAAATATCGTTCTACCTCTGCCATACTTCTATTCCCAAGAAGTAATGCATCAATATGAAGTCGTTCATTTTAAACTCAGAGTCAAGCTTCTTCTTACACCATCGAATTAGTTTCACATTTCCTGTGAGAAACAAGTCGTCCACATACAAGACCATGATCAGTGGCTCGTCATCCATAATCTTGTAGCAAAGATTAGGATTTGCATCACTCTTGGCGAATCCCAAGTTTACTGGGTATCTGTCTGTTTGTCCATGCCAAGCACCAGGTGCTTACTTTAGTCCATATAATACCTTCTATAGTTTACATACGTGAGAATCTTTCTCATGGACAATAAACCCTTCTGGTTGTTCATGTTAAATTTTCTTAAAGATTATAGGAGTATATCATAATTGCATTTATCAATAGGATAACTAGAAGATAGACAAAGCACGGAACAATAACACAAGTATTTTTCACCTAGGAAACCCAATTGGGAGAAAACCCAACAACCTTCATCTACAGATAATAATTTTGAGATCAGAGTACAATGAAGAAAGAAAAGAAAAATATGGAAATGCTTTCCAAAGATAAAACCCTGAAAACAGTGTTCCTCTACAGTGTATGTGAACTTCTCTGAGCTGCTGTGTAGCTGCACTCTGCCAGAAACTATGCACTTCACTTGTGTTGTTGCGGTGTTGTTGTGTGTAATAATGAGGAGGGGCGCCTCCTATTTATATTGTTTTCCCACCTAGTAGATGACCTGCCTACCCCAAATGGTTGGGAAGCTTGCCAAAAACTCTGTCAGGGTCTTAGAACCCTTGCATTGTCTGCACAATTTCCAACAATTGTATCGATTACTGAATTCACTGAAGCTGAAGATCAAGGGGTACCTAGACGAATGATCCAAGAATTGGAGTTAGCTCTTGAGAATGGAGGTGCTACAAAGATAGTTTTCAATCCTCTTACATCAAAAAGCATCACGAAGACAGTCACAAAAATATGGACAGCAGAATATCACTCTCTGCCTCCAGAATGGCTAAGTTATATATCTGAAAGTAGTGAAGGTGATCTTAGGCATGCGATCAATTCTTTACAGTTCTACTGCCTCAGCCAGGCATCTGACACTTGGGACCACGGTAGCTTTGAATATCCTGGACTTCCTAGAGCAAAATCTAAGAAACATAAGCAGAAGAAAGTTGCTCAATCGTCTATTTTATCTTCTAGCTTCCCAGAATTGACAGACAATGTAAAGTCCAGCATGGGACGTGATGGAATTCTCTCTTTATTTCATGCTCGTGGAAAAGTTTTACACAACAAGAGACATACAGACCAGATTACAGATTCAGGACAAGGTAGTATTGTTCTTGAGGAGAAATTTGTGAGAAATCCATTGAAGATGGGGGTTCCAGAAATTGTTCTTTCTCAGGAGGTCTCTGGTGATGGTACCGTACAGTGCAGTGTTTTGAGTAGAGGGTGCTGCAGATCTCCTACGATAATTTGGGACCCTGGGATCATCCCCGGATTCAGTTCGTTCAGTTGATTGATTGTGGGTTTGCGTTGGCATTGCTTGAGGACAAGCAATCTTTGGCAAGGGAGGACTGTAATATTCCCAAAAGTGACATGCATGCAAACCCTAAAAGTGAGATGCATGCGAACCCTAAAAATGACATGCATGCCATCCCAGCATTATTATAATGATGCATGCACTATTTAAGTCTCCCTCTGCATGCATGCAAGTCAACGGAAAATTAGAAGATAAAGTGACATGCATGCAAGTCAACGGCAAATTAGAAGATAAAGTGACCTAATTAGGTCAAAAGTTTAGGGTTTTGCGCAGTTGAACTTTATAAATAGAGGAGAAAGCAAGAGGAGACTTCACTTTTGATTATGATTATTTTGGGAGCCCTTGGATAGCAACACAGCGTGCAGCACAGCAGTTGGGGTTGGAGACGGAGTCTTCAGCTAACAGGATTTTGGCAATGAAACATCTGTCCTAGTCTTATTCCGGTCAATGAAAGAGGATAGATCACCCAGATCTATCGCCGTGCTTCAAAGAAGATAAAGATTGTTGAGTTATTAGGTCAAAAGATTAAGTTCATTGGTAGCTAGGCAACTTATTATCATAGTGGTTTATTATTGAAGGTATCCTGATCTAAAGAGGGCGCACTCCTTGGAAGTCTAAGTAAACGGGCCATAATTAATAGGGCATCATAATTATTTGAATAAGCGTGCATTCACACTGTATGGGGCAGCAATCGTTTAACATCTGTTGAAGCCACTATCTCTCTACTAGCTGTTGCATGGGATTTTCTTGGAATCGTGACCACCACTACCAGTTCTATTCTAGTTCAAGAGTGTGGCAAATCGTTGTGGCAAGGTTCCAGTCCGTTGGCAGCGAGTCAACAGTGAGCAGAGGCCTGTTAAGAAGGGAACTCAACCTATTTATTAAAGCATAACATCTGTATGAAAGCAATATCATAAGGAGGGCTCATGTGTTCACACAAGGAAGAAGACTAAAGCATTGAGAAGGGCATCTTCACATTTTAGAAGTCTGCATTTACCTAAGAGGGGCATGATCAGTCCATTGGAGTGCTTATCCTTCTAGCTGGGCATTGTTATTAGGCAGCACATTTCCATTGAAGTAAATTCACAAATGTGCTGGTTATTACAAGCTGCTACAACCATCAAAACATATAAGGGCAATATTGTTTAAAGCCCTAGATTACTTGGAGAAGGCTGCCATCTACTGTGTATTGCTGAATTGTGAGAAGGAGGGTGTCAATCCATTATTTATAGCAAAGTTACCTTGTTGAAGGCGTGATTTTCCTCACAAGTACCATCCATTATCTTGCTAGGCGTCTTCTACCTAGCTGGGCCAAATTACTCAACAGCGGGCTGATATTTAATTGCATGCAAGTCATAATCTTCTCTAGTATCAATCTATACCAAACAAGGACATCTACAGCAGGAGGTTATTCATCTTAATATCTGGGAGCAGCAATATACAGTATATATCAGATCTGCAATTTGTTCCAAGCATGTGTTTAATATCTTAATAGATCATTTATCAGTCATATGTACCTACTGGGTGAATCATTCTTAGTTGTTCTTCTAATGGTGATGTGTGCAAAACCACTGGTATTTGCCTCATTTAGCATGGTTAATTGTTTTTTTTACATTGAATAATTAATGCAAGTGAAGACAAGTTTGGTCCATGTGTGATGAGAAATATGATGTGGAATGAGACTTGAAACTTGACATGCATATCCAACGAGACAATCAGGAAACTAACTTGCCCATACTGAAAATCCATTTGGAGGTCTCTACTAACTTGCCCTCGGGTCTTAGTACAACCTCCCATATGTCATTCTTCATGATAGATTGGAACTCCTCTGCAACGGCATCCTTCCAAACTTGGTGTATGGATGCTTCTTTGTACGTGGTAGGCTCTGAGTCAATGATGTGACTCATCAATGCTACATAACTCGAGAACCTCTAAGGTCTCTTGCTTTCCCAATGGATTTCGTGTGGAGCTTTGTGCTCCTCAACATCCTGCAATGTTTGTTGTTCCCATCTAGGTCTCTTCCGGCTTATTGCCATATCTGTGGGAGCATCAACTGGCTCAACTATATCAATGGGATCGATCGGTTAATTCTTTTCTTCGGACTCCCTCTTAACTTCTGGAGGGGGACATGATCTCATCTCTTCATCATCATCGATCTCCGTATCAGATCCTCTTCCTTTTCGTATAGCCATTTCTTCTTCAAAGGTTACATCCCTACTGACTTCGATCTGCCTTGGTCCTAGGATATATATTCTGTAATCCTTTGAAGACTCACTGTATCCCACGAATGTTCCCTTCTTGCCTGAAGATTCTAGTTTTGTCCTTTTATCCTTGGGCACATGAATGTAGACTGGGCAGCGAAAGATACGAAGGTGGCCCACTTCTGGCTTCACTCCGGTTAAGGGTTCTTCTGGAGTCATGTCCTTCAATATTTTATGAGGGCATTTGTTTTGTTCATAAACAACTGTTCTAGATGCTTCTGCCATAAGAACATCGGTAGACTCTAGTCATGTATCATGGCTTTGGGTTGTAGGGAATTGTGAGCTCCCTCTTAATTCCTGCTTCCTTACAAAAATCGTTGAATTCTGCAGAGGTATATTCTCCACCATTGTCTGATCTCAGGATCTTAATTCTTCTTCCTGACAAATTCTCGACTTGTGCTTTGAATTCCTTGAATTTGCTAAGTAATTCCTCAGATTCCTTGGTCTTGAGGAAGTATATCCACGTCTTTCATGAGTGGTCATCAATAAATGTTACATAGTAGTTGTAACCACCCAATGAAGAAACCGTCATGGGTCCGCACAAGTCAGAGTGGATTAGATCCCATATTCACTTGTGTTGCCACCTAATTCACACTTTAAGGCACAGGAAAGTCACAACCTGCTATGTGTGTCCTTGGGGGCAAGCGAGAGCTGGGGACCACTGTCACCACAGTCCAC
>LPNX010225992.1:375845-434336 GCA_001517045.1 Pseudotsuga menziesii
AGAAAAAAAAAACTCGGTGAAGAGGACTTCCCTGATAATAAAGTCCATGGTAACATCCTTAGAGGAATACCCATGTTGATATATAAAGTTACATTAATCATCCCACGCAAGGGAGCGGACATTCCGTGTACAAAAGGGGTAGAATTGCCCTGCTGAGTGAAAAATCCCTAGGATTTTTCCATGGTACAAACTGCACAGAATGTACATCTTCAATGTACATGAGGTTGCCACCTAGTTGAAATAGGTGGAAAACATCTGGCTCCAACTTAAGGACATGTGTTCGATCATCGGAGAGCATACGAGAACTCCAGACTCTGCAACCACAAATTCTCACCAATAACCAACATAAGTCCTCATGTAGAAACCAATAAATAATCAATAATGAATAAATGAAATGACTACACAATGATCATACATATATGCATAAATAATTTCAAAGAATGAAATAATACAAAGCTGTTAAAAGAATTCAAGGAAAAGGGTTAGAGATACATTACAGAAAGTGTCCTAAGTGTCCCTTAGGACACTTAGTATTTATCTTTTTGAAGAAAAACCTGATTTGTGGCTCGTTTGACCCTTTCCTGTTTCTTGTGACTTTGATAGTGCCTCACATCTTTGAAAATTTGTCAAAAGTCCACACTATCAAAAAACTGCTCATGCCATATTTTGTTAACTTCCTTTATTCTAATTCCATCCTTTATATTTTCTGGGAAGCTAACAAAAATAACATGATCCTTTACACTATGTACACTGTCCACATTCTGAAAAAGCACTGATTCATTTTGCCCTGCCTCGACTGTCTTTTCTTCTAAAACATTCTGAAAATGATCTGACACTTTACTGACTTGAGGAGAACTTACTAAAGCCTTGGGTGGCTTATCCTTTTGGGCTGAAACCTTTACATTCTCTGCTACAGGAACTGATACCTTTACATTATTGATCCAACCCTCTAAATCTATACTCAAATTATTACTTGAAAATACACTTTGTTTAGGGGTAAGTTCATGGTCACATGTTTCTTCTACTTTGTCCATATTTTTAGTCATGCAAACCATGTCTTTACCATCTTCCACTGAATCCAATAAATCCTCATTATTGTCAAACACACATTCATGACCAACCATATTAACTTGTTCCATTCTTTCTCTAGCTGCTAACTTTTTCTTTATAATCTGAAAGAAAATGGGACAAGTTCCTTCCTCATGTGAATCATCACAAGCCCTACAGTAAGGGATTACTGGATCATCAAACCAATTGTTTGCTTCCATAGGCTCTGGAGGTCTTTCTTGTTCTTGATAAGGGGGTCCTTTATGGAGACCCTTTTGCCATCTATCATTTGGCTTATGATTATTACCTTTATGTTTTTCCATGGCAACTATCTTATTATGCATAGATGATAATTGATTAATATAGACTTCTTCCATTTGCTTAATCAATCGGGCGAGCTCTTTGATAGAGTCATCTTGGGGTTCTTGGTTTTGAACTTTCTTAATTTCCTTTGAAAACCCAAGAACATTTGATTTCCCCGAATCTTGCATATTCTTATCTATTTTAATAGCTTTGTCTTGTGCCTCCCTAACATTTGTAGGGTCTTTATCCCTTAGCCGGTATCTCATTTCCCCTTCAAAAGCTTGAATGTAGAAAATTAAGATGGCATTTTCAAGAGGCTTAATATCTTGAGGGAGACTCTTAACCAATTCATTAAATCTTCTGTTAAATCATTCCACTGTTTCATTATCTTCCTTATGGCTAGAGTGCAAGGCAGTTAAGAATAGTGATCCCTCTTATCTCCCCATTTATCATTAAAAGCTTCAATGATTCCCTTAAGGTCTTTAAACATGTTATCGTCATGTTCCATAAACAAATCAATGGCCTCTTCCTCTAAGGACAAAACAAAGAGTTTCATCTTCACATCCTCATGGTTGTGTGCCATACACCATCTTGCAATACATAAATTGAAATTTTTGATGTGGGCTTTAGCACTTGTAACATTGTCTCCTTGAAAAGAAGGCAACTTATCTATAGCTTTCTCTGGAATTTCATGAGGGTATCCAACAATTTTAGAGAAATCACATGGTCTATAATAATTATTCATTGTTCAGGTTGGTTTACTTAGATAAACAACAAAGGCATATTAGAAATTGGCTTCTTCTCCAAGACTTGTAAAGATTCTACAGGGAGCAAGTTTGTTTAACTTCCTCTAAAAACCTTTTCAGGATCTAAGAGGGAGCTAAGCAAACCAAAGGGCTCCAGGTAGAATACCTTACTATATATTTTGAAGTGGAGTCGCCACTTGGAGAACAAGTAAACTTCCAATATGGGTAAAAGAAAGAAAGAAAGAAAATTAAGGTTATTCAATTTTTTTTTATTAACACTTAAAGAATTAAATTGAAGAATTAAAGTATTAAATAAAAAATTATTTAACTAATGTCAAGACCAAGGACAAAAGACTTGTCCCCGCGAACGGCGCCAAAGATGTTGCCGCCTAATTCACACTTTAAGGCACAGGAAAGTCACAACCTGCTATGTGTGTCCTTGAGGGCAAGCGAGAGCTGGGGTCCACTGTCACCACAGTCCACAACTCCTCTGTTTAGGCAAGATCCCAACAGAGCCAAGGGGGAAAGTCCCTACAGAAGACTAAGTTCCTGATTTATTAATTAATTACAAATTAAATGGATCTTTTTAAGGTGTGAAGCTAAAGTTTTGAGAGATGACAGTCAAACCAATGCAAGATGCAATATTTCAATGACAGTCAATCCTTTTAATATAACTAGTGCCTAAGTAATGGAGTCAGAGAATGCAACTTTCAATGGATCCAGTCTAAGTTAATTATCCCACAGGTTAAATTATCTAACAATGAGATGAGAACAAACTATGAACAATATACACAGTTATGAAGGATTCATGAACAATATGAAAGATAATAAAATCACAGTTGAGTAATATGAACAATATTAGACAGTTGAGCAGTAATGTTATGAATAAACTTGATGATGACAATACTCAGATAAATAGCAGAAAAATGAAACTATTTGACTAATATCCACAAACTAGAAAATTATTGGGTTTGCTTTGCAAGTGCAACAATAACTAAAAGGAAACAAGCACAATATTAGAGTGAAATGTTGCTGAAATGAAAATGTTATAGAACCGGTTTTGCAATGTCCCTTGGTTCGTTTTAGGTAAATTTTACTAAGGTTTTTCCTCTTGAAGTTTAGTTTTCGAACCAGTGGTGTGACTACCCCAATCTAGTATTTCTCAAGTCAAAGAAGGAATGCTGGTGCGCTCAACAAAGTGGGAGCAAAGCCCACCCGTAGCTCCCAGGTCAAACCCCAATGCCCCGGTGCTAAACAAGGAGGACGTAGAACGCCTAGAGACCCCCCATGGTCTTCTACCCCAAGTAGCTTCCGAGGTCATTGTTTTTAATCAACCAGAAAAAATAGCAAGATGGATCCCTATTAAACTAAACTCCTCTACCCCCTGTCGTATCTCGTGAGTACCCTGAAGGGTGATAACCGAGTAGAGGAACAAGGGCTAAATTCGTTGTTGGTTAATTTTAGGGGTAAATTTTAAGTCTTGGTGATTAGCATGCAAGGTTAATTTTATACTATCAACAAGATCAACCAAGCGGTATCCCTTATGGGAGATGCTGGTACTTGATCTTGGATTGAAAAGCAAAATGTGAAGGTTTGTAGCAGAAAAAGGAAGTTGTTCTAATTAAACTAAGCCCCCGCTTCTCCTGCTTTTCATACCCAACTTGAAGTCCCTAAAGGAAGATGACAAGTAGGACAGAGGATACACCGGATCAGTGGGTTGTATGGTTACTCTTTTGACAGAAAATAAAATTTAAATTTAGCTACTTTGAAAGAAAAATGCAATTAGCTAAACAATGTCCTAACCGCACAACAATCTCTGTTACAGAGATGGTGGTCTGTAACAGAGATGGTGGGTAAACAGAAATAAGAAAAATCAACCTAACTTCACTTCAATCCCTTAAGGGAAGATGGGTAAACAGAAATAAAACTTGCATAAACATAAATCTAAGCAACTAGTTATCTAGACTACCTCTACACTACTCATATACAGATTTACAGCAGCTTTTAAAGTTTTAGAGAATACCCCAAAGAGAACTTGTCTTTTGGAGTTTACAATCTTGTAGAAGAAAGAGAAGAAATATGGTTTTTTTGGCCCCTTTTGGACCAAAAATTTTCTAGGGCTTTTTTAGGCAATTTTGGGCAGCATAACCCCCTCTTCTGTGCATAAACCTACAACAAACCAGCAACTTTACTTGCTGGAATTTACTGCAAAAACACTAAAACAGAATGTTAGGACAGATTAGTATAAAACCCTGAAAATTTACTGAAAAATCTAAACTTGAAATTTTTGGAAAAAAGAAGTTTTAGTACTTTAAAAATGAATTTTTGGGCATCCAAATGATGTATTAACAGCAGATTTATAACTCTATACTAATCTACAATGGAAGGCCCTAAAACAAGGGTTTTATTCACTATACAATGAATAAAACTCAGTTTTAGGAGAGAGAAAGAAATATGGACGAAATGCAAATTTGAAGAAAGAAACCCTTGGAGGAGCCCTTCTTAGCTTTAGATTCCTGCAAAACAAATCTATTAGACCTGCAACAAGTAAGCCAAGAGATAAGCACAAAAATAAATCCTACAAAATACTTTGTAGAATTTTACCAATCTACTCACAAATGAAGATAGAAGTGCTTCTACCTACAAGTCTCCCCACAAAATACTTCGTGGAGAGCTTCCAAGCTAAACAAATGCAACAATAATTGATAAATCCACAAGGTTACCTCACTAATCCAAGCATGAAATGAGAGATCCACACCAACAATTTGCCTCCAAAGCTTTCTTCTATTATAGCCCAACTAGGACAAGATTCAATACAACAATAGCAAGAGGCTTGGGCCAAATGCTTGAGAGAATATGAAAGGAGAATAGGGAAAGATTTCAGCAGCATAACAATAGCATGAGAGATCTTGAGAAATGAGAGAGTGAGAACCTCATTATATAGTTGAGGAGCAACCCAAACCCCTTGAAAATCAATGGCCAAGATTAGATCTCCACCACTAGATCTAGGTTTGTTGACTTTGCAAGCCATCCACCAATCATAAGCAAGGGTGCCTTTTCAAATCAATGGTCAAAAAGATAGATCCATGTCACAATAAAGCTTAACCCTTAGATCTAGGGTTTCCATGACTCAAGTGGGGCCCTCTTTTGACTCAAATTTTAATTTTATTATTTTAATTTTTATTGTTTTTATTTTGTATCTTTTACTTTTTATATTTTTTTAATCTTTTATTTTAAATCTTTTTTTATCTTTTATTTTTAAAATTTCTATCTTTTTATTCTTTTATTTTTTATCTTTTTTTGAAATCTTTTTTTTTTCTTTTATTTATTTATTTATTTTTATCTTTTATTTAATCTTTTATTTTAATTTTAGTTTTTAATCTTTTATTTTTTATTTTTATCTTTTTATTTTTTAATCTTTTAATTTTATTTTCAAGTTTTAATCTTATATTTTTTATTTTTATCTTTTTATTTTTTAATCTTTTAATTTTATTTTCAAGTTTTAATCTTATATTTTTTATTTTTATCTTTTTATTTTTTATTTTTTATTTTCTATTTAATATTTTATTTTTTATTTTTTTTATTTTTGATCTTTAATTTTTAATTTTATCTTTAATTTTTATTTTTTATCTTTTATTTTTATTTTTTATATTTTATTAAGACAAGAGGGACGCCCCACTTAGGAAATCTTCAGACATTTATTTTGACCATGGGGGGTTTATTTAAATGAAATTTTGGCTATGCTTAGCCACCCCCCAAACTTAATAACCATGGCCTTATTTGATTTTTTCCTTCAAAATCAAATAATTTAATTTTTCACCCTAGGAAATTAAATTAATTTCCTGGGAAAAGAAAACCTTATCTTAACCAAAAATGGTCTAACTTCCCAACTCCTTGTCAGAATGACATGGAACTTGAACCAATGGCTTAGGGGGTGTCATAGCTTTTTCATTTGCATTCATAGCCCCTATTACAAAATGCCAAGGTTCAATAAATTACATTATTACATCGAAACTTAATTAATTAACCACCAAATGGTAAAGTTAATTAATTAAGAAAAAATCAAAATAGAAATTAAAATCCTAACGAAATTCCGCAAGACTATAAGATATGGCTAGCATGGTCATGGACAACAACTTGAAACCTTAGCCACCTCATGGGCTTGATTATCAGAACGCCAATTCACCACTTTGGAGGATTTGTGAGTGACAAACCCAACCAATTAAAATTGTTAATTAAGAAAATTAACTGGAAGGGGAAAAAAAACACTCGGTGAATAGGACTTCCCTGATAATAAAGTCCATGGTGACATCCTTAGAGGAATGACCCATGATGACATATAAAGTAACATTAATTATCCCACGCAGGGGAGCAGACATTTCATGTACAAAAGGGGCATAATTGCCCTGCTGAATGAAAAATCCCCAGAATTTTTCCATGGTACAAACTGCACAGAATGTACATCTTCAATGTACATGAGGTTGCCACCTAGTCGAAATAGGTGGGCAACAGACCCTGAGGTACACTTTAGAGAGCTAGCACAGCTCAAGCAGACAGGTAGTGCAGATGCATTTATTTCAAAGTTTCAAAGGATAGCAGTCATGGTGACAGATATATCAGAGAGCAGGTTGATTATGTTGTTTACAGAGGCCCTCACTGAACCCTTACGAGGATGGGTCAAGTCCTATAGGCCCACCACCCTAGCAAATGCCATCCTAAGTCACCGGATTCGGTGATTTTTTGCCATAAAAATCGAAAATCGTCGATTTTCTATGCCTGACGAACTAATTCGTCAAAATCTGGCGATTTGGAAGGCCAATAACCCATGCAGCCCATCGGTAGACGCTAGTCGACGCCCAAACAACCTCCGCGTTGACTTATTGCTTATTGTGCGGGTCTCGAGTGAGTCGTCGTGAATCATGTCGTGTTTGAAGAGTGAGTTCGTCGTGAATCATGTCGTGATTGAAGATTGGAGTGTGGAGGTCACACCATTGTTTGGAGCCATCGTTTCAAGAGTCGCAAAGGGAGCCATCATTTCGAGAGTCGCAAAGGGAGCCAACGTTTTCGAGAGTCTACAGTGGTTGAGGCCGTGATGGGCAAGGTATCGTTTAATTGACAGTTGAAGCTGAAGCGGTGCTGATGTCGGCCATTCAAGATATTCCATGAAACCTAAAACGAGGATGAATAAGGCATACAAGCTCATAAACGTAAATGTTTTTTTATTAAGAAATATAAATGATTTTCCTTTTGGATTAAATATTAGAAATATTATTTTGAATTTAAATAAATAAATCAATTTTTAATTTTCTTTAATTTTGTTTTATATTAATTAATTTATTTTAGTTAAAAATAATAATTACAATAAAAAATAATAATGTTTATTTACTTTTGTTTATTAAAATTATTGATATGATATGATTTTTTTTGTTTAAGTGCAACTTACTTTAATACTCAATTCAAAGGTGAAAGGATGTTATGGGGTTTGGTAAGATTATAAGTTTGATTAGATGCTAAATAGTTTAAATATTTTTTAAATTCTAAGTTTTATAGTCATTCGAACTTAATGTCACGCCAAATTTTTTATTGCCGAATTTTTGTCAAATTTTAAGGTCTCCGAATTCGAACACGAACTCGAACAAAGTGACTTAGATGCCATCAACCGAACTAGAGATTTGCAAGATGCAGTACCCAAATATAGGTTTCCTCCCAGAACGAATTTCCCTATTAAAGAGAAAGAGAGGAAACCCTTCCAAAAAGAATGGCCCAAGAAAGAATGGATGGACAATGATACCCGACAGGACCTTGGAAGAAAGAAATTATGTTTCACTTGCCAGGAACAATGGGTACCATGTCACAAATGTTCAGGAAAGGGAAAGGCCTACTACATAGAGGCCTATTCCGACAGTGGGGAGGATGAGGATTATTAGGATCAAGAGCAGGGAGAGACACTAGAGACGGTTGATGAGCGACAGCCCTCAGGAGGTACCATTGCTACCATGATAGGGGTTCCTAGATTCTATGCTCTCCGGATCAGAGGTATCGTACAGGGCCACAGAGTGGAAGTGCTGATAGATGGTGGGGCATCCCACAACTTTATTGATGCTGCATGGGTTAAAAAGAGAGGCATTCAGACTGAGAGTTTTGATGGGTTTTCAGTAGCAGTAGCAGGTCACACCATGGAGTGTAGTCAGAGGATTCCTAAGTTAAAAGTAACAATTGGGAATTATACAGTGATAGAGACATTCTATGTGGTAGATGTACCTGACATGAATGTGGTAATAGGAGTTCAGTGGTTGTATTCCATAGGGAAGTATTCCACGAACTACCAGACCATGGAGATGGAGTTCACAAGTGCAGAGGGACAAAAGGTAGTATTGAGAAGGATGAAGACCTACCCTCCCACAGCAGTGACATCACACAGGATGGAGGCAATTCTCCGACAGGGAGATATTGAGTGGGCTGCAGAGTGTTTGGTTACCTTCAGGAAACCACCGGACAAGGCCACACAACATCCAACAGATATAGAGGCCTTACTGCAGAAGCACAAGGTAGTATTCGGAGACCTTCCAGCAGGTCGACCTCCAGATAGGGGATTTGAGCACATTATTGAGTTAGAGGAAGGGACTCAAGCTGTTATCACCACTCCTTACAAACATCCCAAGAGGTACAAAGATGAGATAGAGAGTACAATCAAGGAACTACTCAAGCTAGGGTACATCAAGCCCAGCTCCAGTCCCTTTGCATCTTCAGTAGTGCTAATAAAGAAAAAGGATGGAACCCTATGCATGTGCATTGATTACAGGGCACTCAACAAGAAGACCATAGAGAACAGGTATCCCATCCCCATGATTGATGAGTTGATGGATGAACTACAATGGACAAAGTACTTTTCCAAGATTGACCTCCTCTTAGGGTACCATCAAATTCGGGTCAGGGAACAAGATGTTCCAAAGACCTCCTTCTATTGCCACTACGGACATTATGAGTTTCTAGTGATGCCATTCGGGCTCACTAATGCACCGACTACTTTCCAGTCATGCATGAACCATATCTTCAAAGCTCAATTACATAAGTATCTTCTGGTATTTTTCGACGACATATTGATATACAGTAGAACTTGGGAAGAACATTTGAGACATCTAGATTAAGTACTCGGCATTCTACAGGAGCAGTCACTATATGCCAAAATATCCAAGTGTGAGTTCGGCATGCAGGAAATGTTATACTTGGGGCATGTGATAGGGGCCAACGGAGTCCAAGTGCACTTAGAAAAGATTCGGGCAATATTGGATTGGCCTACACCTAAAAATGTGACAGAACTGAAGGGCTTTTTGGACCTTTGCACCTACTACGGGAGATATGTCAATGGATTCTCACAGATGACCACACCCCTCACCGATCTTATCAAGAAGGGGGCATTCAGTTGGTCGGAGACAGCATGACAGACATTCGAGAAAATGAAAAAGGTAATGAGTTCATGCCCAGTATTAGCTCTACCAAACTTTTCTCAACCCTTCGTGTTAGAATGTGATGCTTCAGGAGAAGGATGTAGGGCAATTTTGATGCAGAACAACCACCCCATCGCATTTGAGAGAAGGAAGCTCAAAGACTATGAGTGCCACTATTTGATATATGAAAAAGAGATGTTAGCCATTCTCCATGCGCTAACCAAGTTTAGGCAGTACTTAGTGGGTGGCAGATTCAAGGTTAAGACAGATCACAATAGCTTGAAATACTTCCTAGAGCAGAAATGGGTAAGCAAAATTCAGGCCTATGACTTCAAGATTGAGTACGTAAAGCGAAAGAACAATGTAGTGGCCGATGCACTTTCCAGACGACCAGCTACTTTATCCCTTATGAGCATCTCATCAAATTGGAGATCTCATCGTTTGGTTGAGTACTCCAAAGATAAGTTTGCTTGCGAGCTATTGGATGGACATATTCAGGATGATAGGTACCAATTAATTGATGACATCATATACCACAAGAACAGAATCTTCTTAGTTCCAAAGTCTTCCCTCAAGAAGAAGATTTTGCAGCCATCACATGATTCACCATTAGCAGGGCATCAGGGGTTTCTCAAGACCTACAAACAAATTAGAGAAAGGTTCTCATGGAAGGGCCTCAAGAATGATGTGATACAACATGTGAGAGAGTGCAGCTTGTGCCAACAGAACAAAATAGAGCACACCCACCCAGTTGGTTTACTACAACCCTTACCTATTCCCGAGTAGAAGTGGGAGAGCATCTCTATAGACTTCATTACTGGGCTGCCCAAGGTTCAGGGTAGAGACTGCTTGTACATAGTGGTGAACAGATTGACCAAGTTCGCTCACTTCTTTGCCATTCCTTTAGATTATTCAGCAGCTCATGTAGCAGAACTATTTTTCAGAGAGGTATTTAGACTCCACGGGTTACCCAAGACCATTGTCAGTGACAAGGACAACAAATTCACAGGAGCCTTTTGGCAAGAGCTTTTTCGGTTAGTGAGGACCGAGTTAGCCATGAGCACAAGTTATCATCCACAGAGTGACGAGCAGACAGATATTGTCAACAAGTGGATTGAGGGATACTTGAGAAATTATGTAGCAGGTCAGCAGAGGACATGGATCAAATGGCTACACTTGGGTGAACATTGCTACAACACCACCCACCTTATGACCATTGGGATGACCCCTTTTCAAGCTCTGTATGGGTATGATGCTTCCACTTTCGCAGACCGGATATTCGGTGATAGCTGGGCCCCCAAGGCCAAAGAGTGGATTAAAGAGGGTCAAGATATCCTCAAGATACTCAGGGAGAACACAAAGGCTGCTCAAAATCAGCAGAAGATATATGCGAACAGGCACAGGGTTGAGCACAGTTTTGAGGTAGGAAACTTCGTTTATTTATGCCTCCAACCTTACCAATAGTCGTCTCTTAAAAAGAAAGGAGCAGAAAAACTCAAACCTCGCTTCTATGGTCCATACAAGATAATCCGGAAGGTTGGAGAGGTAGCATACGAGCTAGAACTACTCGCAGAGAGAAAGATTCACAACGTATTTCATGTCTCCAACCTCAAGAAGGCAATCGGTCAGCAGATTGTTACATCTTTCGAGCTGCCCCCCCTTGATGATGAGGGGCAATTGATTTTGATTCCTGAGCGCATCCTAGAGGTGCGAGAGCAGAAACTAAGGAACAAAATCATCAAAGAATACTTGGTTTAGTGGAAAGATCTGCCTATAGGGGAGGCCAGTTGGGAGGGAGAACAGGTATTACAGCACCCAGCTTTACTGTTGCTTGAGGACAAGCAAATTCAAGCGAGGAGGACAGTAATGTCCTCTTCTGCTTAGGCATTAAGGACTAACCCGCTAACCTATATGATTCCCATAGGTTCGAGAAAGCACTAACAGTCAGGGAATCAGCTTTGGACTGATGCCATATAAGAAGATCTAGGGCATCAATATTATATCATCATTGGGTAGACGGGGGCCACCAAAGCCAAAGGCCACCTGCATGCATGGCATCTGAGCATTATTTCATGATGCATGCACCCGATTGAGTCTCCATGCACCTGCATGCAAGTCAACTACAAATTATAAGTTAAAGTGACCTAATTAGGTCAAAAGTTAGGTTATTCGCAATTGGAAGTTATAAAAGAAAGGTAAAGTGAATGGAGAAGGAGACTTATATGAATATTGATTTGAGGATTCGAATTGGAGAGCTCGACGAGCTAAGTTGGGGTTGAGTGTATGCTCAGCTAACTGGTGTATTTCGGCAGCGAAATCTATCTGCCCTAGTTCATCATCAGGTTGGATCATCCAGATTCAGCACAACTTCATTATCAGGTTCTATGACCCAGTTGCTTCGAGAGAGTGATTATTCATCCAATTGGAGGGATTCGCCATCATACCGTGGTGTCGTGGTCAGAGACATCTATTCGTTTCCTTCTCTACAAAGGGCAGAACTTCTGCATGTTGCTTCTATGACTCTCGAAACACCTTCATCACCCTTCACCTGGAAGAAGGGCCTCTCAGCTTGAGTATCAAGCAAGTTATCAGTAGTGCTCACTATCTAGAGGGCGTCTTTCCGCATGGGAGAATTCAGTTGAGGAGGACACTCACGTTTTGGGCTATTGAGCCACCGTTTCTTCTACATGTTGCTTCCATCACTGCCAGAGGGGTACTATAACCCTATTACACATCTTCTGGGTCTTCAACAGTGGGTTATTTATTATTGAGGAGCAGCTACAGCTTTGGAGGAGGGCGCATTCACATGTGGAGGACGATTTGGCTTATCTCCCTATTTCTCCATCAGAATTCTTGCATGTGGGGACCATCCTCTTCGTCATCAGCCGATCTACATACTGGTATGTACATGCATTAATTTCTCCTATTTTCTAGCATTTCAGTATTATCTAGGGCACAGATCTGCATGCATGCAAAGATTAGGGTTTGCTTTCCTATTCTATTGAGGCATAAACCTACTAGCTATCTACAGTACACACAGAAAAAGAAAAATATCAGTTTGGGATATTACAAGTGACCATACCTTGACTGTGCTCAGGTAAGTAACAACAAATTATCTGTAACGCAATCTAAAATAACCTTCCCTTGAAAGGTCCTGAAGGGTCAATCCTTCTTTAGAAAGTCTTGAAAGGTTTTGCATGATGATCCGAATTAACTCCTCATATCAAACTTTGTTTGAAATTTTTTTTTGGCAAAGTTAAGTCAGCAATCAACTTGAAGTTCAAAGGCCAAAGAGCTCAGGAAGGTGAAATGAATCCCCTGATGACTGGCATTCCAAGGCCAGTCTATAACAAAGAATGCTGCCTGATGCAAGAGTAACCAAGACAGAGGGAAAAGGAAGATGAAGCTTGGGAAGAAGGAGATCTGAGCCTGTGAATCAATCTGCTCAAAGATCAGATGACAAAGGAGATCTGAGCCTGTCCACAAAGTGCAAAGGTTGTTACTGAGCCAATGCATTCTGCAAAAATGTTGCCAGTGAGTAAGAATGCACAGATTCTCTTTGAGAGTATATAGCTCACCCTTTGTAACAATTTTCTGAGCAAGAATAAGAAACCCTTAAATGCTGGTTTTCCCATATGGGTTTCGTGGGTAAAAATCTTTTGTCTATTGGGCATTTAATTTTTGTGGTTGATTGTTTGCTGTGTGTTTGAAATGCACCTACATCATTGTTATTTGACTGGGCATTCTAATTGTTGGAGTTGGGTCATTTAATCACTAGTGTGTATCCTTTTGCTGGGTAAACACTACTACAGCCTAATCTAATATTTGTTTAATTGCTGGGTAGAGTGTAGTGTTGAACCGTGTGCGTTCCCTTGATCCACTCCAGTGATCCATTAATTGTTTAATCGTTGGGTTTGGATCTTTACCATACATGCTGTGCAAACACACCCTCAGCCGTCGTTTGACTGGACCTGCTGTCATACCTCATATGCATACAGCCAATGTCCCCTGAGCATGTGCTTTCAGTACCTACAGCCACCCATAAATCATAATTGAAATTATAACTGGCTATGGTGTGAGGCAATAGCATGTTTGAAGGAATGACATCTTATATTGCTCATTATATATCTTAATATAGTATATGCAGGCGTGGGGTTAAATGAGCATCGAGTTCTGCACTTGGATAAAATGGAGTACACACATATATATGTATATTCAATTTGCTCTTGGTCTAGCATGCACCCAAATCTGTCTTGATGTATAATGGCCCGAATGTATGGTGAATGGCAGAGATATGGTTGAACCAGAATCAAGTATTGTGATTGCAAATTCAACCCACACTATGCATTGCTTATTGTTAACACAACAGAATTTGAAACGAATTTTTACTGTTTAACTATCAGCTGGTAACAGAGTTGTAGTATGCAGTGTGTAATTGTGTTTGGCATTGCAGTAGAGTGTATTATTCATTTTGGGCACCGAGTTGTAAAGACAGAGTAGGTATCACTGCCTGGAGTTGTTCCCCATAACTAGGATATGGCCCTGGAACCATAAACAAAGCAGCCAAGCCCAGAATCCAGTCTGGAAACAGAGCTCATTCATGCCTGCTGGAGAGAAGCATGAGCGCAGCTTAATTCTGAATTGCATTGACTGCTAATTGTTTCGATTGCAGATTGCAAAGAACAAAATATAATTTCTGCAGAAGTATCTGTGTTGATGAGAGGTGTGGGCTATAAGTCCCACACTCAAGTACGTAAGGTATTGACTGAAAGGTCAACACCATAAGGTTATAATTTACCTGAGCTAAAAGGTCTTACCTTCTAGCTCAAGCAAGCAACTAAGATCAATCTGACTACAGTGCATTCAGCAATAACCTAAAAGGGATAACCTCAAATGAAGGGACATCAAAAGAGATACCAAAAAAGAGAACCACAAACAAATGGACATCAAAAGGGATAGAGAAATAGGGATAACCTTCAGAAAAAGGGATAACCAAAATTTTCCTACACAAACTACCTACATGCTGTCGCTATTGATCGATCATAGTTGCACAGATTCTGCATATCCCACCAGGATTATCCCTTCCTTCCCCAGTTATCCTAGGATCTGTCCACTTGGATGGCAAGATCCCACCTTTTAGCCTACCGATTATTATTTCCCCATATTGAATATGACTATGCCTCACTCTGCTGAAAGAATTGAGAAAGCAGCTAGATCCATTGTTAAACTTACGTGGCAGCAGACAACAGGAAGCAACCACAGAAATTCTATATTATGACCTCCAAAAACACCAGTGACACAGTAGCTAGGGACAATATTATATAAGGGATAGTAGCATTACACAGCGTCAGGAAGAAACAAAATGCCGTTCCATTGTTTTAAAGCATTTTCTTCTTTAGATGATATTTTTTTGTATTTTATTTGTGTGTATTATCTATTGCTAAAAAGCTGTACAGGTTGTTAGAAGGTCAGAAATTAACACAATGGCATGAAGAAGCTTAGACAAAGCACATGGACATATTTATTATACAGTGAGTGATTTACTGAGAATTGTGGCATGCATCATTCTCCAAAGAATAAGGGTTTATTCCTTAAGAATATCAAGCGATTGCCTCAACAATATGAAGATTTAAAGAAAAGCAGGTGGCAGTTTAATCTTCTGAGACTCATAAGGGAGAGAAGGAGAGAGGATCGAATGGAACAAATCAGAAAACCCTAATTCTGCAATAAAGAAAATAAACAAGCACTAGAGCCAAATAACCCTAGAGAGAAGGAATAAACCCAAGAATAAGTGCACTAGAGAAAGAAATAAAACAAGCACAATAGAGTGCAACACTTTGATGGTTCCTTCAGACAAAACACTTTATTGAAGATGGAAAAGAATCCATTTGAATGAATATTACAAATAGAGTTGGTGTATATATATATATATTATATATAGAACTCAAGGAATAGGGCACTTTCCCCTAGGGAGGTTATGAACCTACGTTAACTAGTTCAGCTTTAACCAAACCTAAATAAATGATACAATGTAGGGTCAGCCATAACCAAAAGTGAAACTTACATCATTCTCAACATCCCCCCTTAAGTTGGACAGAAAACCATGGAGTAGAAAGATGAATACAAATGGGAATGAGTATATAAATACCAAACTGAATATAAAGTTACAAATAATGGTGGGTTTATAAGTACACAACTCAATATAAGGTCAGCCATGGCTGAAATATAAATAAGAATGGGCTTACAAATACCCAGCTCAATATAAGGTCATTCATGGCCGCAAATGAGAGTGGGTGTATGAATACCCAACTCAATATGAAGTCAAGCATAGACCAAAAAGAGAGTGGGTTTGTACGTACCTAACTCAATATAAGTTCAGTGACCAGTCATGACAATAAAGATTGCACCCATGTATTCAACATCCCTCCTCAATTTAAACAAGAGGCCAAGCAGAGAAGATATTATACATCACAAGATTCACAACCCTACTTAATGACAAACAGGAGCCAAAATAGAAAATTTATTTCATATATTTCCCCCTGAACACCATATCTCCCACACCAATACAATTCCACAAGTTGGTGAAGGTGGCCTCTCACAAAGGTTTTGTGAAGATTTTAGCAAGCTAATCTGCTAAGGCTACCGGAATTAGAACAGGATGTCCTTGAGAATGATGTTATTGAATGCAATGGAGTGGGCCCAAATAGACTTCTACAAGATTGGATCTGAACAACACTTAGGTAAGGTCCTCACCATCAGCATATGTCATCCTAGGCACTATAGAAGGAATAGCATTATAATGTGGAAAAGAAAAATCACCAAAACATGTTGGTCTGTTGAAGGCACAAAGATTGTCACAAGTTTATTGAGAAAAGAGTTGTCAAATATAGTGCATCCAAAATGAACCAATGTCATAAAGAGAAAGATCCATAAAACATATTCAGAATCACCTATAGGAGAATCATCCATAGGAAGAAGTTGAAAAGATTATAGTGGACAGTGAATAGGAACTTCATCAAAGAGCATCTTGAACATCAATCACCTTGTGTGTGGAAGCATCAGATAGACAATATGTCAAAATATGGGCCCATCTAATTGATCCAAAAATGTTGAAGGGACAAACTAATGGACTTAATCCTTGGGCATCAAGTGGAAGGGATTTCTCTAGGGACATCCGCAAACCCTTGCTACAAAGAAGGGAAATTATTTGATCTGCCTAAATATCATAATTTGCTCGATATATTCAAGCAAACATCTACTCTAAGTCCATTAGGTTCAACAACAACACAAACAAGAATCATCTTTATGAGAAAATGGAGTCTTCTAAAGTTCCCCTTTATAGGCCTGTTGTGCCACACTTTGTGGGGCACCCCTACAAACCTATTTTTGTGAAATTCCCAAAGGTAAGGAGTTTGTCATTACTTCTCATGGGCTCCCTATATGATATGAATGCAGTATTACATGATGGATGATTAGAGGATGATGTATGACTTGCTGCATGCCATGCCATGATGATGATGATGTATGGCTTATGAACTATTTGACAAGAATGCTTTGTGATTGCCTGATGAGTATAGCTAGCAGTATCACCCTTAGGTTGACGAGGGTGAAAGATGTGTGGTTTGTTTATTAGCCAATTCACCAAGGGTTACCTTGGTATTGTTAAGAGCTTTTATCCCCTCCTTTAGGTCCACCTTTGCCACCATCCATTATCCATATCACTACATTAATTTGTTTAACTCCTCTAGTCAAAGTTGAGAGATGGATTCTAGACCTCTCCCCTCTGTGACCTCTTCACCAAGAAGACCTCCTCATTAGCCCTTGTGTCTGAGGCAATATTGTATTGTAGCTGTCTTGTGGCAGTTCAAGAAGCTCACTTGTAGACCCCTGGGATGGACTATTTATCAAGCAAAGAGAGTTCTTGTGGAGCAATGATCCTCCTAGACTATTGGCATGAAAGCCCTTCTTCCCCCATGCCCAAAAAATAAATGAGGGCATGTGAAAAAAGCTCCTAGTCGAAGACTCCTTGTACCTGCAAAAAGTCAAGGTCAAAGTTAAAGACCATTGAAGATAAAAAGTCAAATCCAAAGAAAAGATCAAGGCAAGAAAAACTTGCTCATGGAAAAAGGCCTAGAAAGTAAAAGAAAATAAAAAGGCCAATGTCTCAAATACAAAAGAAGTACAAGAAAGAAGTCTAGCAAATAAAATGAAGACTTGTCCCAAAAGACTAAGTCTAAGAGGAGCTGGAAAATTCAAAGTAATGAGGAAGACTGATTGCTAATGGTCAATGGGGGGTTACCTCACTATACAACCACCCATATGTGAGACACGTCCCTAGTGTTTGTCCAAATGGTGAAGAAATCAAAGTTACCTTTTTTTCTTTGCTCCAAGAATCCATCAGTCTCCTTGCACTAGAACTTTCACTTGACCAACTTTGTTTGACCAAAATTAAATTCATCCCGAAGAGAAAATAGCTCTTATTAATGCCTTCATGTTGTCTTAGTATTGGTTAATAGATAATTCATACATTCTACAAAACCTAATTAAATATATCTCTGTGCTTGGTATATCATCATACAAAACATAACTACCAGTATGATGAGTCAATTATTGGTCAATTGTATTTTTATATCTGTCCACATGGACACTCTTTGTTGCTAGTCCATCATAAACATATGACAAAGATATACATCATCCTGCTAATATATCAGAATTTATCAGCGAAAACAATTTTCTTCAATGTTAGTTTTCAGTGTTCCACGATGGCAAAATGGGGGAGGTATGCTATAACTTGAGTTGTACTTGCTATAATTTCATTCCAAGGACATTTTTGAATACCCATTTGTCCCTATGCTTAGATATCTACCATTCAGACCGATCAGTACTACCACAGATCAGTGAATTTGAAAAAAGTAGTGGGGATTTTGTTGGTCATTATAGTGTGGACTTTCATGAAAGTACTTTTTGGGGCAAAACTCGATATTTTTCCAATCTGAGAGACATATTGCATCCTTTCGACCTATACTTCCATCCTATCTACTTGCATGTTAGAACGCCCTCACCAATTGGGCAAGATATGTGCCTGAATATGCACTCTGTTAATGGGCAACCTACAGAATTCCATGAACGTGCATGGGAAGCTTCTAGTTGGTATTTTGACAATGTTTTGGCATTATCAAAATCCTTTTGGACCCTACTACTCAGATCCAGCATCAAATGGGGGAAGTTGGCCTCCTAGACAATTGTCTAGGCATGGAGGGTTAAAAAAGGCTTATTTCAACTCACTTGGAATTAATTAAGGATAAGACTATGGTTTTAATTTAAATTTCCCCAAGTCTAGCCTGATTAATTTATAAAAAATTAAAAAGTGCACTAGAGCTTCAATGTTAGTTTTCAGTGTTCCACGATGGCAAAATGGGGGAGGTATGCTATAACTTGAGTTGTACTTGCTATAATTTCATTCCAAGGACATTTTTGAATACCCATTTGTCCCTATGCTTAGATATCTGCCATCAGACCGATCAGTACTACCACATATCAGTGAATTCGAAAAAGGTAATGGGGATTTTGTTGGTCATTATAGTGTGGACTTTCATGAAAGTACTTTTGGGGAAAAACTCGATATTTTTCCAATCTGAGAGATGTATTGGATCCTTTCGACCTATACTTCCATCCTATCTACTTGCATGTTAGAACGCCCTCACCAATTGGGCAAGATATGTGCCTGAATATGCACTCTGTTAATGGGCAACCTACAGAATTCCATGAACGTACATGGGAAGCTTCTAGTTGGTATTTTGACAATGTTTTGGCATTATCAAGATCCTTTTGGACCCTACTACTCAGATCCAGCATCAAATGGGGGAAGTTGGCCTCCTAGACAATTGTCTAGGCATGGAGGGTTAAAAAAGGCTTATTTCAACTCACTTGGAATTAATTAAGGATAAGACTATGGTTTTAATTTAAATTTTCCTAAGTCTAGCCTGATTAATTTATAAAAAATTAAAAAGTGCACTAGAGCTTCTAATTTCACTTCGACTGTGTACTTTTTAATTAATTTGGGAAAATTAAATTAATTTTCCTAAGTTAATTTAATTAAATTTATCTTGGTAATGAGCCTCCCAAGGCAATTTCATCATGGTATTGGGCCAAGCCCTTGCTATTTTGTTTATTATGCATTATTGTATCTAAAAAAGGGCAATCCATCCCCCTCAAGGAGACCCACGGTTTGACTTGGCATCAAATTAAGGATAAATACTACACATGGTATTTAAACCAACCCCTGGTATTGCTAGTGGTAAAAACTAAACCCATGTTATTAGCAATATTTATGATTTTCTCCTTCAAAGAAGCCAACTCGTCCTCCCTTGCCCGACGAATTGCTTCTCAATGTAATAATTTTTTATTCAGAGTGGTTCTAAGCCCTTGATGTGGCTAGACCACCTAGGGATTTGTCCATCATATAATTATTATTTTTTGTAACCACTTTGGACCCTTCCAAAACCCTAAAGCGTCCTCCTTGTGCTATAAAAGGAAGGGTATTAACCTTAACAAAGGGTCGACTCTTTGGGGAATACAATATATTTTGCACTTATTATTTTTGGAGCTTTTGTCTCGTGGATTGTTGGTGCACTCGTGGGAATGTTTCAAGCTATTGTAGAAAGGATGGTAAGTTGCTAAGAAGGTAATATGATGTCTTTGAGCTATGTTTGATCTAGTTTTTCATTTTGGATCGAATGTTTTCTTCCTCCTTGATCTAATTAATATTGCTTCAAAAATATATGATTAATGGTTTAATCTAACTTGGCTAATGAGCGCATTGTGATTGTGTTTACCTCCCTTTACCCGAGATCTAAGCGGTTGAATTTCATTAGGGTTTCAAGCGTATCTTGGAAGCAGCCATGCAACTGGACCGGGTGCCCCTCCTTTTGATGGATCTCAATTATTTTACTTGATCTGCTCCATGTTCCTTAACTCCATAACTACCCAGCTTTCCCTTAGCACTAGCCTCTCACTTCTTATTTTGCAAGTTTAATTTTGTTTTCCTCGTCTTCTTCCATTTATTTCTAAAACTATTTTCTCAAAATTTTGCATGTACTTGGATCTATCCATGGAAGGAGTCTTTGAGAAGAAGATTAAATGTTCTAGGGTAATTTTTTGAAGGGTAATTTTTTGAACCCTGGGCCTCTGATGCTTCTTCCAACTAGCCAAAGATCTTAATTTTAAATTTGTCCAAGCATTTTTATTTCTCTCAAGTGGTGATTTAATTGAAAATCTTAAACCCTTGTCATAAGAGCTAGTTTCCATTTAAATTTCTTGTTGGTTTCTCCGTCCTTGTACAAAAGGAAATCCCCTTTGTATGCTCACTATGGGTGAGAGCTAACCTAGCAAACTATGCATGATCATAAATCAAAATTTATCAAGTAAACCTTGCCATCAAACCCTAGATGCAAGTCTAATTCCACCCTCCTTCTACCTCAAGTTTGCAATTGATAAAATTTATTTGAGGGTTTTGTTATTTGGTAAATTTTTGTTGAAGCATATGGAAGCCATCTAAGCCCCAACATTCCAAATTTGGTCTTCTTCTGTGATCATTTTTGCAGCAAGTACGCTAATACGGCCCTCTTCCATTGAATGTTTTCGGAACTATAATAAATTTTCCGAAGGGTATTATTGTTGGTTAATCTGTTTAGGTTATATTTGTTAATACCATTGAAGACCCAACATTCTAACTTCTTTCCTTTTGTGATTATATTCAAGCAGATCGTTGGCATTGCTAGGCCCATTTAGCTTCCTTTATTTGATATCCTCTCACTAGAAGTCTACAATCATAAAAATAGCATCCAAGGTTTTATGTTTAATGAATATTCTTTAATTTTTGTGATGCCCTTGAAGGCCTAAAAGGTTCATATCTATCTCATTTTATAAGCACAACAAAACAAATTTGTGAGAAGCAATAAGCTTATTCGACTTCCATTCAATAGACATTTTTATCTTATAAATTTGTTATTGGATGGTTTGACAAGTTGAGAGGGTATTTGCAGGTTGTGTGGTGGTCTTACAGGATCCGTACACCCTGGGAAATGGATGCGCAGATCCCTAGATTTGGCACAGCTACGGACCCGAATTCGCCTAGGATCCGCCCACGATTCACTTCAATCAAAACTGCGTACATTTATCTCAATATTCAATTGTCTCTTTCGAAGTCTCCCATGGGGCCCATGAATAATCCAATGAAATTTATGTAGTAACAAGTTAGGATCGAACACTTGGTGTTGACAGCTGTGTTGTGCCACAATTTTGACTATATATGTGCCACGATAACTACACCAAAAAAAGTAAGCACCGGTAGGCTCAAACACACAACCAAATATTAACTCGGATATAGATTGTGTATGCTACGGATATAAATTGTGTATGCTACAAAGTGGCCACAAATCCCTGACTAGCCTCAAACCCACACTGACCTTGAACCCGCAACTAGCCTCAAAACCCATGCCGGTCTTGAACCTAGTTAATGAAGTAAAAATAAGGTGGTGGTGTTTTTTATGCGATTTGGGTTGTTGATATAAGGTTAATTTAACTTTTGATAATCAATATTAATTAAATTAACTTATATATAAGTAATAACATATTAACAAGCTATATAAATAATTATATCATAAATAATTGGAAATATAATATAAATAGTAACTTTATAACTATAAATTAGATTAGTTACTATTTATAAACATTATCCATCAATTATTTATTTTATAAGTACTATATATTTAAATTATATAATTAAATATATATATTTAATTTTATTGAAGTTTTATTTTAAAATTTTATACAAATATTTTTATATTATTTGTACCTCTCGTTTTTCCGTCATATCAAGATCTTAGCTTTTCAAAAACTTGACAAATCCAAATCCGAATAATGATAACTTAGCTTTAATCTTGTGTGAAAAGAGTTATCCCACATGCATAATGGAGTAATATGCTCTTATTACCATCCATTATATAAAGAGGTGGAAAATCATTTATCCCACATGTATTTTGGGATGTTATTCTTCCATACCTCTTAATATATAATAGAGGTGAAGGAGAGCCTTTGGGCACATCTTGTGATATTGCATATCTTTGTATTGTAAATTTGCCGAGCATATGTGGGGTGGAGCTCTCTTGTAAGAATGGAGATTTCTGAAGAATAAAGAAGACCAAACCTTCCCATTGGTGTTTCATCATTTGGGGTTTTACCACGTATATCTAGGGCATTGTTCTCTTGTCTAGACTCTATTGTTTCTAACATGATTATTGTTGCTTGTATGGATAGAAAGTTAGACTAGTAGATCTTTGTTATTGATTTACATGTTAGTGTAAATGTATTGTTGTATGTTTATGCATATTATCAATATTCTAACATGGTATTAGAGCTAATAGCTATGTTCTACGTTCTTCAGTAATTCTTTGAATTTCTTACAAACGACGACTCTTCATATTTTGAGAGTTAGGTCCTCCATATTTTGTAAATTTGGCATCTGATATATCAAACCCAAATGTTATTTTTTAGATCTAGTCATTTTGATACATGTTTGAGAAATTTTTTTCCAATCCCAGCCCTCACCATTATTTTTCAAAATTTTCAAAATTTCTTCAAGTTTCTCTTTTTTTTCCCTGTAATTCTAGATTAAAATCGATTGTCTACTAACTTGCTATCAAGGATCTATTTATTTTGCAGCATATCTAGTTTATTTTCAGCTCTGGTTGTGTTTTGTTGCAGGTTTCCATACAGGATGGTGATTATTTCAAACTTTTCTGCATTTTGACAGGTTTCAGGGCAACTTTCGGCTAATTCGCACCTTTTGGTCTGAGAAAGCGCAAATGTTTCTAGGAATTTGTGTCGTATTCAGCAAAGGCATGAATTTGTACCAAGATTCGCACATTTTGTTCAATGAAAGCGTGAATACGTCTTTTTTGGCTATTTTTCACCTAATTTGATTTCTACTCTCGGTTCTCTGCTACAGAGTTACAAATCCAGCAATTGGGCTTCGGTTTCAATGAGAAATTTTTGGTTTTTAATCAGTTTTTTTCTTTTGCGACCAATCATTTTTTTTGCATTTAAGGGTTTCACTATTTTGTCACACTATAACTTCAAAAGTTGTTTCTATTCCTGCATTAATTGGATCTAACTATCTCTCTTAGAAAGAAAAGATGATTGGCATGCTTCAGAGTCAGAACTTATGGAGATTAGTTAAAGGTGATCAAACAAAACCAACAGATGCAAAAGATTTGGCAAAATGGGAATATCAATGTGATCAAGCAAGAGAACTCATTGGACAAACTATTTCGGATATCTTACGAGTACACATTGAGCTTGAGGATAATCCTATTGAGATATGGAAAACCCATTCTTTATTTGATAAAAATGATGATGTTTCTACTTGTTATCTTGAAAAGAAAATCTATGAGTTAGACCCTAATGATTTTGATAAAATAGAGTAATTTCTTGCTGAAGTTAAAACTTTTAATGAAAAGTTAAATCATTGTTGGTTCTGATTACAAGAAGAATGATAATGCTCATACTATTCTTATTGAACAAAAGTTACCTTCATGTTTTGATATGTTCATCCAACTAGGAATAGATCTATTAAAATGTCAAGGAGTACTTTGAAACCTACTTTTGAAGATTTTTGTAAAGATCTGATAAATGAACAAGATAGATTAATTGCTGGTGGTCAATTATCTAATAACAAAGCTCTAATGGCACATAGTAAAAAGAATCCTAACAAGAATTTTAAAAATTCTAAACCACATAATCAAGGATCTACTTCTTCTAATCATGATGCTTCTAACATGGTGTCTAACAAAAAGAAAGTTTATTATCCTTGTAAACATTGTGGAAAAACCTTGCTAGTGATCAATTATCTAATAATAAAGCTCTAATGGCACATGGTAAAAAGAATCCTAACAAGAATTTTAAAAATTCTAAACCACATAATCAAGGATCTACTTCTTCTAAACATGATGCTTCTAAAATGGTGTCTAACAAAAAAAAAAGTTTATTATCCTTGTAAACATTGTGGAAAAACCAACAACCCTGAAAATATTTTCTTTAAACGGAGGACTCTTGTGCATCTACCCATATGTCTGGCACAACTTTCTTTAATACTTATGACACTAAAAAGCACACACAACAGAAAGTATCTATAAGTGATGATAATCGTCTTTCAGTTTTAGGATCTAGTAGTGTTAATGTTCCTAATGGTAGTTGGGAAAATGTGTTTCATGTTCAAGGAATGCCCATCAATTTTCTCTTTATATATCGTGCATGTCAAAAAGGTTATAAATTTGAAGCTTGGCCTGATAAGTATGTGTTGAAATATATCAAACAAACTTCAAAATTGTTTCTTCTGGTCTTGTTGATCATAATGTTGGATTATATAAATTTACTATTTTTAATTCAAGCAAAAATCAAAATTTGTATTCCTATGTTGCACACGCTGATGAACTAAATAAATTATGGCATGAAATATTAAGTCATTTGAATTATGGTAAAATGCAAGTGATGTCTAATACGGCTCTTGCCTTACCTTCAATTTCTTCCACTAAAGGTGTTTGTTAAGGTTGTGTTCTTGATAAACATCACAAGGAAATGTTTAATGAAGGCAAAGCTTGGCGTGCTAAAGAACCATTGCAAGTAATTCATATCCATAATTGTGGTCCTCTTGAACCTCCTTTGTTTAATGCAGTTTACTTTCTTACTTTTATTGATGACTTTAATCGTAAATCTTCAGTTTATTTTCTTAAGCATAAAAGTGAAACCTTCGGTATATTTCAAGATTTTAAATCCATGGTCGAAAAATAATCCAATAAAAGTAATAAGACTTTGAGAGTTGATTATGGGGGGGGATTCATTAAAAAGGAATTTAATGCATATTTATCTAAGCATCTTCCTTATATACCTCAACAAAACGAAGTAGCTGAAAGAAAGGATAGAACTTTGGTTGAAGTGACTAGATGTATGCTTTATTCTAAAGGATTACATAAACGTTTTTGGGTTGAAGCTATTTGTTGTGCTAACTATATCTTGAATAGAGTCCTTACTAATGCAATTTTGTAGGTTATTCCCGAAGAAAAATGGAATAGAAAGAAACCTAATATTAGTAACTATAAGGTTTTTTGGCAGTGAATGTTGGGTTCATATCCCGAATGAAAAATAGAAAAAGTTAGAACCCAAGTCTCACAAATATAATTTTATTGGTTATTGTGAGGATTATGTTGCTGCCTCTCACACACCTGGGTTAACGCAGCAGAAATCTTCAAGCTGCTTGGTGCGTCCTTGGGGGCAAGTCTCGAGTCAAGTACTGTCACCTGATCCTGACTCCTCCGTTTAGGCTTAACTTCTAACAAAGCCAAGGGGGGTAGTCCCTACCAAAAGAGTTTCTAAGGCTCTTAAGTGTTTTAATTGTTTCAATTGATTAGGTTGTTTAAGGAGTTAGAAATGAATAAATTGTTGACACGACACTATGCAAAATTATATAACTAAATTCAACAGCATTGCAAGTTATATCAATAATCACAATATGACTATAAGCAAAATAGAGAGTACAAGAATTGAACCAGTGCCAATATGGAGTCACAAAACAATGAATGCTGTTGAAAACAACGAAAATATTTTGCTCGTGTACTTGGTCAATTTTAATTATTAGAATGATGAGTAATTAAAGGAAGGGGATTTTCGATATACCACGTGGTACTGGGAATATGTCCGGAATTTGGGAAGAGTGGCTCCGCACCGTAAAATGTGGGCTAGATGGAGTCGTGGGGGGGTGTTCAACACTACACCACAAGGGTGTAGCCTAACAAGACCCCACAGTCACTTTCTAGTTGTTCCCACTTTCTCTGAAGAATTTTCCCATTACTTCTCCAAAATCGTTTACGCTGTATTTTCGTAATGTTTTGGGTAGTTACTTTTATTAAAATGAGTTATTTAATTAGATGTGAGAAAATTAATAAGTGCACAATTCTGCTTTTGATATCCCCAAAATTCAGACCGAGCTGCGAGGAGTAGAGCATACACGGAACAGGCAAATGTTCTTTCCAATTTATGAAGCAAAGTAAAGTTGTGATACAGCCCTTCAAGACGGATTGTGTGCTCGTGTGAACAAAAAATTGTGAGACTAATTACTACGGCAAATAAATGCCGGGTTAGTATTTGATTACTTTGAATAAAATTTGTAAATCTTGAAATGAACTTGATTGATTTAAAAGTTGAAGTAATCAAATCTAATCTAAACGAACAAGAAAATCTGATCCACTTCAAGGACAGATACAGTCTTCCCCCAAATAGGGGAAGAGGGGTGTGGGAGCCATAATCCCATTTGCTCTTTTATTAAATTGTTACACTGCTGATAATTAAATAAAGGGCTGCCTTTTGACCTTATACTTTGGCCAAAAGGCTTACAATAATTTGCCGGAAGAAAGAGAAAAATAATGGGCACTTTAGAGCCTTTGGATAGTTAGATTTGTCAAAATTTGGCCATAATTTCTCTCTTTTTTATTTCAACCTGCTAAAAACCAGCAAGCTAACAATATTCAAATTAGTGGATTAGTATAAGCATGTACATAAAATACACTTTCTAGTACTTTACAAAAAATGAGAAAAATTTACTGCTTTGAGTACTAGAAAGGAAGTGTTAGATCTAAGCTTAAGATATCTATTAAAGCACTTTAGATCTAACATGTAAACAAGCCTAAACTTCATATAATAATCTTTTAAATAAATCTAAGCTTGTAGGAAAAGTAACCAAAGAGAAAGATTAAATTTTTATGAGATGGGAGAGAAAACCCTCAAGCTCAAGCTTGAACGTTGTGAAGAAGAGAAAGCGCCTAAAATGCAAGAAATGTTAGATCTTTCAGATAAAGAATGAGGGAAAGAAGGGATGCAACTGAGCTCCCACTTCTCCTTCACCTAAGATAATCTGCAAGCTACACACAAACTTTGAACAAGTGAGATCCAATCTAGTGCATTCAATCAAATGAAATGAGAAGAACACAAGTATTAACAACTACAAAAATGTTGCTTCTTAATCTTAGATAACCAAATACAAGTAAACAAATTAATACTTTAAATGTTTACTCAATAAACCATAAAATATTTTTAAGCTAGAAATCAGATCTGCAAAAATTGTAAGAAATGAACAATAGCTAAGCCAAATATCACCTCAATTAATTGCAGCATTCACATCAACAAGATCTTACACCATTTAGACCTCCAAAGTCTTCACTTTATTCAACAAAATATAGAAGCAACTAAGTATTACAAGAGCATAGGTTCAATCCTCCATGTTCAAATAATGGAGCAATGCCTTGCTTATATAGAAAATATGACCAAGAGAGGGTGGTGCACTTGCCCAAGATAGAGCACTTTACTTGAGTTGGCACGGGATGGAAAAGGCAAAAAATATGCCAACTTCTAATTCATAACTCAACACTTGCTATGATCCTCACAAATTTCCATCTTTTTCTTGAGAGATGTGCTCCACTTGATTTAGCAAAATCGACTTGCCTTTATTCGCTGAGAAAAACACTCCAAAGTGTTTTAGAAACCTTAGGAATGTTTCCACTTTACTTTCCCAACTCATAAAATCCACTTTCGGCATGTTTCTTTTATTTTATGAGTTGACGGATTTTTCACTTTATCTATTTTTTGGGTCTTTTTTACCATTTTCGAGTAATAATTAATTTAAGAGATAAATAATTACTCAAAAACTTAGGAAAGTGAGTTTAGGGGTTAAGTGGGTGCTCTGAGTTAGAAAATGAGCACCCCCATGGCAAATTCTGCCCCTAGGCCACACTTTTATACCATTTTTAATATTTTTAATTAACTTATTAAAAATAAGCCTACTAAAAAAAAATAAAAAATAAAAAAATTATATTTTCCGGAAATTAAAAAAATCCTATGGGGGACTTAGTACATGTTCATATGACTCAAAAACAATGATTAGCATGGTAATATACATTGACACATAGGTTTTAATAACCTCCTAAGGCTTTTTTACCAAGACATTTACTCTAGCTTTGGAGGAGTGGGTGAAAAACTCAAAAATTATAAGTCATTAAAAAACGACATGTAATTCCCAAGGAAAAAACACCCTAGAGTAAAGTATTGCTAACTAAGTCCTAGGAAAGACAAGCCTTTTACATAATTTCATCATGCTAAGTCATTTATTACAATTTCCCCGTAGGGTATGAACATGTAAAAAATTAAAAAGGGCCACTGATTGGCCTGATGAACTTCTGAACACATGTAATGAACAATTGATTTGTTCAAGTCTTTGATTGTTCACTGGAAATCCACCTAAGTGCAACTTAGTGGATAACAGATTCCAAAGCATATAGGTTGTTTGATTCATCTACCCAAGGTGTCAATTGAATGAAGTCTCTCCTTGTGAGTTTGTTGAGCATCAAGTTACATTGAATTTGTCTTCTCCTTCTAATAATGTGGTTCCTACCACTACTTCTCTTCATGTTTGGGACCCAAAAACTCTTCAATCCACAGGTTCTAAGATTGGTATTCCTTTCGACACTCGTCGAACTAGATCTGACTTTGCTCTTATGACTAAAGTTTTGGCTACCAATGATCCCTCTACGCATGCTCAAGTTGAAGATAAAATTGAATGGGAAAAAGCAATGGCAGTTGAATATGACTCTTTAATGAAAATCAAGACATGGACCCTTGTGCCACTTCCTCCTAGAAAGGGTTGAGTTGGATGTAAGTGCATATATAAAATAGAGTTTACTGCAGACGGACAGATTGAAAAACAAAAAGCTCGGTTAGTAGCAAAAGGATTTTCTCAACAAGAAGGTCTTGATTATATGTAAACTTTTGCTCCAGTTGCTAAAATGAACACAATAACAACTATTATTTATTTTGCTCCAGTTGCTAAAATGAACACAATAAGAACTATTGGAGTTAGTAAGGTTGCATTTTTAAACCCTAAAACTGCAGAAATTTATATATATATTTCCAAACTTCAAAATATCAAAATTTTGCAAATTTTCAGCCCTCAAAGGGTTGCGGCCTACCTAATTTCCCCATATAAACTTCTAAGACTCATCTTTAGCCCTGTTTTTTCACTATCAAAACCCTAAACCTCTAAAGCAGCCATCAAAAAGTAGTTATGGTTTCGGTTTTGTCAAAGTTCGGTGACTTATCTACTTCATCTTGCACATAAAGTGGCTTTCAATTAATACGAACTGATCTAGGCCTAAACTGAGCCTTCTTAGGAGCTAAGTCTTCTATTGCAGTCATACTACTATGACAATTTAACAGTGACTTGGTTAAAATGAAAGGCAAATATTTATATTCTTAGCCAATGGGTTCAAATGGATGAACCATATCATCAAGGCTCAACTGAACCAAAAGTTAAGTGATACCAAGAAAAATTACTGTAGTAAGGTGGTAAATAGAAGAGCTCATGATGTGACCCCGGCTCAATCCTGGCTGAAGCACTAGCTATTTTATCAGAAATGGATGGAGGTGCAAAGCCTTAAATATCGAATTAATTTACTTGCCTAGAGAAAAATGCTAGTTCCTGACCCTTGTGGATGGGAATATTACTCCCAACCTTGATAAACACCGGTTTTATACAGGAAAAACAACATTCAATAGCTTTCTCGAATTCATGGGCCACTATTGCTTTTAGATCTTTATTTAGGGAGGGTATTATTTCCTGGCACGGCTGTATGGCCAATTATTTGTAGTTTACCTTGATCCCCCCAATTTTGGATGGCACGGCACGAATTCGAATTCCCCCATACCCTTGGCGCAGTTGGACAGCTCAGTTGGTGGGATTGATCGTCAGAGCAGAACGACCTTAGGAAAGGAACTACTACCTTAAATATGCAGGGGGTAGGAAATAAAATTGAACTTGACGATAAATCCCTATGCCTACTGGAATAATTCATGACATTTATCAAACTTGTTAAACTAAAGTTGCAGATCCTCATTGATTGATGTTTGTTACAGTTGTTACATTATTGATTGAAGGGATGCCCCTTTTTATTCATATACAATAGCCTGTAACAAGAAAAAAGATCTGCTAAATTAGTAGAATTTATTTTCAAACTTCATCTATGCTTTGCATTTGCTCATGCCTGTTAAAGATAGTGCAGCTGTGAGAACCATTCTCTGAATGGCACCCTAGACAGTTAACTAGGGTTCCTGGTCAGTTAACCAGGCAGAGTAAGTCCTTCGTGTTATCACATATATAGTAGCTGGGCTACCATATTCTATTTTTCAGATTCCGTATAATTTTCAGCCAGATCTCCTACATATGAGATGCTGAGATGAGCATTTTTGATGGATCATTATGTTATTAGTGGATTATAGTACTCTCCCATGCCAGGACCGAGTCTCAGGACACTCAGATTCGAGGACTGATGTAATCATTTAGTCATTTGCAGAGTAGTTAATGATGCCTAGATTTGTATCAGTTTTCTCTCATTGGACAGATGATGGTTCAGATGGATTATTTGCATGGTTATGACTCAGCTTATATTATATTGTGTTATGGTTATCATTGCTCTTATACTCATTTTTGTGACTTGCATTAGCATTTAGTGTCATGATCTAGTGGTCATATAAATATGTGGACTTGGATGTATCTATATTATGTATTGATGTCCCTACTCAAACTTGGAAGTTCTTGATCCATACTCATTGGTTTTACCCTCCTCAGGGAGAATAGAGGTAGTCATTCCCACCATACTTTGGCTTGCTAGTGTTGGTTTCATTATTCACCGTCTCCACCCATCCATTACCTTCCAGTTATGTTTCAACCCAACCTATTGGTTAACTTGTGGCATGGAGGACCTTTCCCCGCTAGAGCCTTTGTTGGACAAGCCTCCCTGTTTATTTATGTCTCGGCTCTGAGTTGCCTAGGATGTGTTTGCTTACTGGAATCAAGTAGCGCTGCCATCAATACAATGTATTTGGAAATGAAATGAATATCTATGAAAAGCCCATTCATGAAAAGTAGTGTTTTTCAACATACATGAATGAAAGTCTAGCTTAATGAAATTGGCTCTGGAAAAATGTTGCAATGAAATATCTTAAAGCATTCATGAAAAGTAGTGTTTTTCAACATACATGATTGCAAAGCCTAAAATAATAAAAGTTCGTATAAAAATATACATGGACCAAGGCTATGGAAAATCAAAGGCCCAAAAAGCAATGGTTCCTAAAAGTTCTATCTAAAGATTGCTGGCCTTACTTGTATTGAGTTGGATTGTGAGCATTTGTCAAGGTGACTAAGCACCTCTAAAGTAGTTCACCCATTTGTGAGGCACTGCCATCCCCTTTGTTGTTGTTTGTCCGACATATGGCTAGAGTGAGTATTCCCTTTCCATATCCAAAGTGTCACAGTGTCGAGTTGGTGGCCATCCTTTGTCCAAGCCTTGTAAATTTTAACCTTCACCCTTCACTAGCAAATTGACTACAACTATGAAGTGAGTATGGTCTTGAAAGTCTGATCTGAGTTATAGTTAATAAATGAAACCCTATATATGTATTTGGTCGATGTACTGCCAGTGAGGTGATTGCTAATTGTTATGATTGTTACTTAAATGATTTGTAGAGCATGTCTTAGCTCTTGAACACTTGCAGCAAATGGAAGCCAGCCTGAGTTATATTGGTTATCTAATCATTTACATGTTATTATTTTGTCTATTGGATATTGTAGATGATAAGGCAGATACCTGAAAAGGGTGTGAGTATATACCCTAGATGGATTTGGACTCTCTGAGCCTAGTGAGACAGCTTGTTTTCAGTCTCGAGCACTTGCAAAGATGATCAGGCTCATTTTACCCTTTTGGTGCAGTTTTGCTTCACTAGATGATGTGTCTAAGCAGGGAGATGATTTTGTTGGATCTCCTAGGGCGTTGTATGGGGCATAGGGGGTCCAGCCACTTGATTATACCATAGTACCCCCCTCACAAAGAACTTGGTGGGCTCAATTGGATAACGCAGGCACCCTAGGAGGTTGTTTTGGCATGTTCACGTTTCCCGAGGCAGATTAAAAAATAATTAAATGGCTACTAAAGAATTCGATTTGGGCTATTAAGGCAAGGAAATGGCATGGGATGAGTTCTGATGATGAGAGTGATGTCTTCCACACCTTATTCAGCAATTGCAACACCTGGATAGACCCACATCTATTTTTCGGGCATTTTATATTATCTCTTTGAGCTTTTGGACGCTCACGATTTCCTCAAGGAGGCACAATTTCATAGTTTAAAATTTATATTATTTTTATTGTGCCATGGAGACACCGAGAGGGAGTTAGTTAACACTCCATGGACCCACCATGTGCTTCATTTATTTCTTGTTGAGTGGGATCCCCTCTCCTAGGGTGATTTAGTCCACTTTTATATTATATTGTTATATCTATCCACGTATTATATGTTGAGCTCATCTCAACCATTGATTAGACATTTGTATCTTTTAATCTTTAGCCACTCATTTGAAAAGTGGTTATGATTTTGGTTCTCTCATTCCTATTTAAATGAGAGAGCTTCTCATTTGTAAGGGATCTTTGGCTCTTGGATCTGGATAATAGAAAAACTTTTCTTATGGATATTTCTTGGATCTCCTTTGCATCTGGTCTTCTTAGATGGTGATTGGAAAGTATTTTGCTTCCTAGCATTCGGAAATTTTGTGAGATCTATATATTTTCGGGAATCTCTGTCTTGTCTACAGGAGGGCGACATCAGCTTGGGCATTTCTGCAGGGGTTCCTCAACTCGCTTGGATTGGCTTCGCTTGTATCAGGGGGTTTTCATTAGTGTCATTGCGATCTATGCTTTCTTGTTGCTATTTTTCTGTAGCATCTTGCTTTTTCTCATGATGCAGCAAATCTGATATGGTTGACGTTTGTTGTGCAAGAGAGAGGGCACATTGACTTCTTGGAGCAAAAGGTTGGACATAGAACTCGCTCAAAGCTTCTCAAATTGATCGGGATAGCAGGGATCATCATCATCGAGGCATCTACAAGGTTTTCCGGGTAAGATCTACAGGTTAGTACCTTTCTTCCAGATCTCAATCCACTGGCATCTACTTTCTTCATTTTCACATTAAAAAAACCATAATAATAAAAAACCAAAAATATTAAAAATTAGACCGCTTGATCTCGGGCCAAACCGCTGCTGAGTTTTGTAGGTCAGGTCATCCCCTCACTAAATCATCCTCAACACTGAGCTGAAAGTGGTTGGTTTGCCCTAGATCTGAGAAACTGTCCTCCCAAACCCTAGTGCTATCCACCATTTTTCTGACTTTTTTCCGGGATCTGATTTTTCCAGCAAAATACCTTGTTGGGTTTGTAGATCAGGTCATCCTCTCACCAAATCTCCTTCAACACTAAGCTAGAAGTGGACAGGTTGCCCTAGATTTGAAAAATTGACCTTCGAAACCCTAGCACTAGCCATCTTGCTGTTGATTTTTCCGTAATCTTACTTTTCCGGCAAAATACCTTTTTGGGTTTGTAGATCGGGGTATTTCCCATGTGGGTCTCCTTCAACGCTAGGCAAATAGTGACTCCATTGCCCTAGATCTGACAGGCACTGATCTCCAACCCTAGCGCTACCCCCTCTTTGGCCTCTTTTTCTTGTGATCTGACTTTTCCTTGGTGACTCGGGTACTTTTGACATTGTCATATCTTTCATCAAGTCTGTCCGTCGGTACTAGATAGCCCCAATCCTGTCCTTGCCCTCCCTACATTGGTTACGTTTCCCAAGGCAGTGGATATCTTCACCTGTTGCTAGTACCTCAACCTCAAATCTATTATTTACCACATAAGTCACCTATTTTCCAATTTGGATCGAACCTCATACTTCCAAAAGTCCTAATTCAAAGCCTTGGCTCACTTAGTGACGTCATCCATAGATCTAGGGTTTCCACTTACCTTACACCTTACGTACCTCAAATCTATTTGATCTAATCTGGTGTCTAGGTTTGATCTCTCCTGTCGAGGGTAGATCTAGGTCTCCCCTTTGTTGTCTTGGGCTAAGATAACATAAAGCAAAGACTGCCTCGATTAGCATGACAACCATCCATTTGGGAGTCGAGGCAATCTTGCTTCCACCTCCTTAGTTGCTTGTCCCTCTACCATCCATCTTGGATCCACCTCACATAGGCAACTACAAGGTTGGTGATAACACTTAGCAGGTACCCTAGGGAACCCAGCAGTCTACTGGGGTTCTTGGTCTAGGACCAAGCAGGTTGATGCCATCGCAAAGTCCCTAGCATGTGGCTAGGGCCCCTATCTGTCTCTAGGGCATTCTGGTCAAGGACTAGAAAGTGCTTGGTCATAAGGACCATGCAAATCCTACAGGCTAAGACAAAGACATACTGGTCTGGGACCAGGAAGATTCTTGGTCTAGGACCAAGCAAGTCCTACAGGCGTGTAACTGGTCAGTTAACCAGGTCGATCTTGGTCAGTTAACCAAGATGATGATGTGTGATGCCCTCCTCTTCTAGGTCTTCGAGATGGTTGAGCTAAGAGGCCTCCTCAAGGGAATGGCCACCCCTTGTTGGAGTCATTGGCAATTGACCTCAGGAGCAGTCAAGAGGACCAAAGGATCACATCATCCAGTTTGGACCTTCCAGTTATTGTATGGAACACCTGTGGACCACATACCTTGAGAGAGAAAGAGATAGAAAGTTTGGTTCTTCTACTTGTGGATAAAAGGATTCTCTTCCCACCTTGGTTGTACACCTTTGGTCTTGTGGGTAAAAGGGTTGTTCTCCCACCTTGTTGGTACACCTTAGTCTTGTGGGTAAAAGGGTTGACCTCCCACTTTGTTGTGACACCTCTTGTTGACTTGTGGTTAGCTTTGTGCTTGACTTGGTCTTATGTTTCCCTTATTGGTCCTAGCGCCCCTTCTCAGTGTGGTACCTTTACCCCTTGATTATGTTGACTTAACTCTAAGTTATAATTTATACTTGCCAACATTCCTAATGTTATGATGTCTTGACCTTTTGAGTAAACTCTAAGACATTGAAAGTTTAGAAGGGGGATCCTTCTAGAAGTCTTTGAAGAGGCTATAAAAGCAAGCCTTAGCATTCATTATGAGTATGTATTGAAGACAAGATCTTAGATTTGTTCACTCATATTTGATCTAGGGTTTGTTGTTGCTCAGTTGGGTTGACGTCCAAGGTTTCTCTATTGCATTACTTCCTCTTAAAGGTTGCATCTTTTCCTCTCTCTCTTACATAAGACCCATGGACTATTTTGAACTGTGTGAGGGTGTCATGACCTTGTTGAACCCTGGTGAGAGTGTCATAAACTTGTATGAGGGTATGAGTGTCATAAACTTGTGTGAGGGTAGTGATCCTGTATGAGGGTACTGTGACGTTCCTGAGCTGTGTTGAGAGTGTCGTGAGCCTGTATGAAGGTGTTGTGACCTTGCTAAACCCTGTTGAGGGTGTCGTGATCCTGTGTGAGGAAGTTGTGACCTTGTTGAGGGTTATTGAGGTTGTTGTTGTTATTTGTGACATTGTCACTGCTCCTTGTGAGGGTACCATGGGCTGGTTGTTGGCCTTTTACCTAAGCTATGGATTGATTGCTAGGCTATCACTGAACCGTGGATTGTTTATGGACTTCACATCTGAACCTTGGACTGTTGTTGAGGCCGCTACCCTTGTTGGACTAATTGTTGAGGTCACTTCCCTTGTTGGGTTGGTTGTTGTAATATCCCAACTGATATTCTATTGCACTTTGGTAATATGTTTGATGTTTAGATGCTCAAATTGTACTAGAAAGATAAATAAAATGTGCATGCAAAAAGTGTCGTGACAAAAGACCCTAAAAATAGCTGATCTTGAGATATAATAGGGTAAAGGCTTTTAGTGAGAAAAGATACGCATACCATTGATAGTAATGCGGAGAGTCTGTCAATAGATGAGATGCATGCATGTTGTGCCAAAAAGATAAGAAGTGGGTGCTCCTCTCCAGCAGTTGACACCCAGCTGAGAGAATGCCCTCCTTCTGCTGATTAACTTTTTTGAGGGAGGAAGTGTCCGTTGCTGCTAAAACTTTCTAGGAATGAGAGTATAGGCCTCCTAGAAGAGATAAGGAGATACATGCAAAAGTTTAGACTCCTTCAAGCCACCTAGCAAATTGATCTGCTTTAGAATGGATGACGCCCTCTTTCCTCACGTTTTTGCTGGAGGAGACTCTAAATGTGCCCGAAATGGGAATAATAATCACCCAATATGCTGATGTGTCCCTGCTGAGAAGAATAGAGGCAGCATGCAGAAACTTTACTAGATTCCCGAAGAATAACGAATGGATCTGGGATTTCCAACTATTTCCCAACAACAAAAGGTGCACCTGCAATAAACTCTCTCTCTAATAGCTGAATGACCGAACCAAGAATAAGAATATGATGAATACCAATGATAGATCTAGATGATCTATCCCGAAGTGATTAGGGAAGATAGATTTCGTTGTCGAAACCCCTTACTAGCTGAAGACTTTCGTCTCCAACCCCAACTTGTTGCTGCGGCACGTGCTGCTGCTACTCTAGAAACCAAACTCAATAATAATAATCATAGATGATCCTTTTGGTTCAATGACCCTTCTTATATAGCTTGAGCATGTACTTTTAGGGTTTGCATGTCACTTTTAGGGTTTGCACTTTACTTTTTGCATGCATGCAATTTTAATTGCTCGTTGACTTAAGACTGAAGAAATAAGGCTTTGCATGCTTTATGATATTAACTCCGATGGCCTTCTTTACTATACTGATGACTTAATAATACTGAATAATTGTTCTAATATGCTCCCGGTATTTTAAATTTCCTCAGTCAATTCCCTATTTATCAATAACGAAACATTACAATCCTCCCTCGCCAAAGATTGCTTGTCCTCAAGCAATGCCAACACAACTCCACAATCAATCAAATTGAACCAACTAAATCCGAGGATGATCCCAGGGTCCCAAATTATCCTAGGAGATCTGTAGCACCCTCTGCTCAAAGCACTGCACTGCACGGTACTATCACAAGATATCCCATAGAATCCTCCTATAAGTAGAGTAACTAACCACGACATAAACAAGGCACCATCACAAGAGACCTCTTGAAAGCATCCTCTAGCAATCACTAAACTGCCAATCACTGTAATCCCAAGGTCCCAAATCAATCTGAGAATTGCAGAGGTCAAAAAGCATCCACCGCTACCCTGCATAGTATCGACACAAGAAGCATACTGTAGACTCCCAAGTAACCCCATCAGTAAACACCGTATCCATCCCTCATAAGGTCTCCCACCTGGATCCCAATGTAAACTTGTGCATCTTTCATCCCAAATATCCCAAGGCTCTTATGGGACTATACCCTTGGCTAGGAATGTCTTCCCAAGAATCGACCACTCAATAGGACACCGACTCTTAATCTCTCTCCAATCCAACCCCCAAAAAGGACCTTATCCATAAGCACCATCATAAGGAATAATCCTACCAAGCTGACATCCTTCCCCTTTGATTTCAGCTGGAATGCTCATATATATTGTTGCCCAATTTCTCGATTCTAGCCAACCTGTAAAAACCATCCTCCATTATGCGAATGTGGACTCAAACTATCACAAGCTTTGTCTATGTACTCCTGAAGAGGATTGCTCTCAAATTCAATGGTATGTTTCTTTTGCTGCCCCATTAAGGTCTCCATGTGCGACTGCCCACTGTCTCCACTGTTGTGGTCACTACCATGTACCTCATGTATCTCGTCGATCATAATTGTCTGGACTCCTGCTGTAGATGATGAAGAGTGTACCAACTCCAACTCACCATACGACCTGTCTACAATCTAACTATCAAATGTGTCGGTGTCGCTAGATTCACAGGATGGCTTTAATGCTACCTCCTCATGCACATCCTCGTCATGTACCATCAAATCCAGATCAAGCTCACCATCAACTTGTACTTCATGCTCATCTTTCTTCACTCCCCCAACCATGCTTTCAAAGAGATCCTCATCCCCTTGGGTTGGCTCCCGAACATGATGGTGTAATTGTCTTGAAAGGACTTTGTTGTACATACCTCATCACCCAAGGCTAGATACTCCTAAAATCGAGGCAACTATTCAAGTGTTGCTAACCTCTGCAAATTTTCAGTCAAGAACCTTCTCATTGTTTTCATGTTCTCACAAGCTAGAAAAACAAAACCTTTGTTCTGACATGCACTTCACCAACATCACTGACATGCCTTAGCATGTACAAGCATGCATCAACATGCACTTTTATTCAATTGCCAAGTGCCCACCAGCTGGTGATCCGGGAGGATCTAAAAAGGCCAATTTTCAAAATCATCATATTGCAACAAAAATAGTACCATGTCGAAGAGCTCGTCAAGCCGATTCCAACGGTGCAAACGACGTGTCAAACGGACTCAGGATGCAAAAGATATTGCGTTTTGAAGTTTGGCCCCAACAGGGAAAATTTTGGCTGAAGTGCCACGTGGCACTCCGTCAAGCTACCACGTGGTAGTCAAAAAGTGCATTCTAATGACATGGCATGATAATGTGTCATGATGATGTGGCATGCTGACATGGCATGATGATGTAGCATGATGACATGGCATGCTAAATGGCATGATGACATGGCATGATGACATGGCATGATGATTTGGCATGATGAAGTGGCATGATGACTAGCATGCATGCATTTGTGCTTGAAACGAGTTTTAGGACATTCATGCATTTACTCATGAGAAATTGTAAAATGATTAATATTTGAAGTGAGTGGAAAAATTACTCACATATTACTCTTTTATTTTATTCCTTGAGTTGTTATGAAGTTAATGCATGGTTGTAACCAAAAACAAACATGCCATATTTGTAAAGAAGTTGTAACAAGTTGGTTTATGGTTGAAAAACCAACATGCTATTTAAAAAAGGGATTTTGTTATGTAATGGATTATTGTTGGATTTTGTAAATGTCATTATGGGGAAGTAACTAAATGTGAAAACCCATGGGCATGTAGGCATGAACCACATTTTTGGTTTATGTTCTTAAAAGCCAAACCAATTTGTAACTAATCCCAATTTGGAGAATGACATGTATCATGCCACCAAGAGTAGCTTCTCCTATTTAAGCACTTGTCATGTGCATTTGAAGGGAGCTCAAGTTTGGAGAGATGTAGCCCATAGAGGAAGCAAGCATCTGAGAGGCCCCATTGGGGGTCTCCATTGGAGAAGCTCATGGAGAGGCTCCAACCTTGTAGTTCCAACTCCGAGAGCAAGCATGGCTCCATCATGTCCGAAGGTGATCCAGCGTAGGAGACAAAGAAGCAGAGTCAGTTCGAGGAGGCAACATTTCAATTTGCATTTGAAGGCAACTAGTGACTATCTACACTCTCATCCCGAAGGACAAAGGTGAAGGGATTGGTTGGTAAGAGTGTGACTTTGGTTTTATTGATGCACTTGTCATGCAAACATATTGTCGTCTACTGAGACTATCCTACAGAAGATCGTGTGGCGTAGCTCGAGGTTCGTGGCTCATAGAGTCAGTTGAAAGAGTGCGATTTGCAACATTATGCAAGTCTTTGATCCGCTCGAGGTTCGTGGCTCGTAGAGTCAGTTGAAAGAGTGTGATTGGCTACATTGGGAAAATATCTTCATGTCCAAGTTTGGCAACTTCTCGAGACAAAGGAGGCAGGCATTTGCTTGCTTGATTTCTGCAATCTTCGATTGAGTCCTATAGCTTGTGCACTTATGTGACCCATCAGAGGCAGTTATGGTGCGGCGATAGAGATGAACAAATGATGAAGACTCTGCAAGTGAATCCGTTGTGATGTATCTTATGTATTTGTGCATCTTCGCAATGGATTGGTCACTCTATTTTGGAGTAGGCCCGGAGACGTAGCCAAGAGATCTGGTGAACTCTGTAATCAAATCGTGTCCCTAATGTGCTTGAATGATTTTTCATTTTCATGTGGATGATTCTATGTTACACACTTATATTATGCTCATGTTCACTTGCACTAACGTCAGAAAAACGATCCTATTGGTCCCGATTGTTTCGAGCGGGTTCGATGACTTTCCGAGCTCATCCCCGGGATCAGATCAGCTGGCAAGGATCATGCTCTGATACCACTGTAATATCCCAACTGATATTCTATTGTACTTTGGTAATATGTTTGTTGTTCAAATGCTCAAATTGTACTAGAAAGAATAATAAAATGTGCATGCAAAAAGTGTCGTGCCAAACGGTCCTAAAAAATAGTCGATCTGGAGAGATAATAGGGTAAATAATTTTAGTGAGAAAAGATACACATACCACTGATAGTAATGCGGATAGTCTGTCAATAGATGAGATACATGTAGGTTGTGCCAAAAAGATAAGAAGATAGTGCTCCTCTCCACTAATTGACACCCAACTAAGAGAATGCCCTCCTTTTGCTGATCTTGACGTTTTTTAGGGAGGAAGTGTCTGTTGCTGCTGAAACTTTCTAGGAATGAAAGTATAGGCCTCCTGGAGAGATAAGGAGATACATGATGAAGTTTAGACTCCTTCAAGCCACTTAGCAAATTGATCTGCTTCAGAATGGATGATGCCCTCTTTCCTCACATTTTTGCTGGAGGAGACTCTGAATGTGCCCGGAATGGAATAATAATCACCCAAAATGTTGATGTATGCCTACTAAGAAGAATGGAGTTAGCATGCAGAAACTCTATTGGATTCCTGAAGGCTAGCGAATGGATCTGGGATTTCCATCTATTTCCCAGCAGCGAAAGGTGCACCTGCAACAAACTCTCTCTCTGATAACTAAATGACTAAACCAAGAATAAGAAGATGATGAATATCGATGATAGATCTGGATGATCTATCCCGAAGTGATTACAGCAGATAGATTTCGCTGCCGAAACCCCTCGCTAGCTGAAGACCTTCGTCTCCAATCCCAACTTGCTTCCGCGGCACCTGCTGCTGCTGCTCTAGAAACCAAACTCAATAATAAAAAACATAAATGATCATTTTGGTTCAATGACCCTTCTTATATAGCTTTAGCATGTACTTTTAGAGTTTGCATGTCACTTTTAGGGTTTACACTTTACTTTTTGCATGCATGCAATTCTAATTGCTCGTTGACTTAACACTGAAGAAATAAGAGCTGCATGTTCCGCATGCTTTATGATATTAACTCTAATGGCCTTCTTTACTATACTATTGACTTAATAATACTGAATAATTGTTCTAATATGCTCCCGGTATTTTAAATTTCCTCAGTCAATTCCCTATTTATCAATAACGAAACATTACAATTGTTGAGACCGCTACCTCTGTAGAGTTGGTCGCTGCCCTGTGTGGGTTGTTTGAGCAGGTCGCTGCACTGTGTTGGGTTGTTTGAGGTGGTCCCTACCTGTGTTGGGTTGTTTGAGGTGGTCTCTAACTGTGTTGGGTTGTTTGAGATGACCTCTACCTATGTATGAGATGTTTGAATGGGCCACTAGTTGTGTAATCTTTTATGTGACTTCCCTAGACTGTTTTTCTGGGTTGAACACTTGTTGGTTGTCCTAGTTAACATCTTGAGGTTGATCTTGGGTGTCTTGACTATTGTACCTGTTTCTTAGAACATCTCTCTCTCTCTCTCTCTCTCTCTTAGGTATGTCCATGCCCTCAGGTAAGGACTAGACTTGTTCCTTTTACTGACTTGTCTCTGAGAGACAAGGTCTGATCTGAAAGTATTTCTGAGTATAAAGAAGGTGCAATTCAGTCCTATTTGTTTACTGCTATTCATGATTATACTAGTACTATTTTATTGCTTATGTACTTTGCAGTTATATATTTTGTTCCAAACCCCAACTTTAACACAGTGATCCTTAAGGGAGTGTTAAAGTTGAAAGAGATGAAAATTAGATTTGTTATTAATTAGATTTTTACTACTAATGTATCTCTTACTTCAAGCATTATTTTACAGTTCAAATACAAAGTTGTCATTTTTTTCAAAAAACCCTAAAAGTTCAACAATGCCACTACTTTAATACTGATTTTTAACGTTATAAATTGCCTGCTGAATAATACTGTGAAGATAAAGTTTAGAGTTTGATCTTTTGGGCGCATATTGAGACATTTTATAAGCTGTTTTTTTTAAACCATGGGCCATGGGATTTACGAAAAGTAATTATAGTAGAAAATTTAATAATATTCAGAAAGTTGAAAAATCACAAACAGCCATTTAAAGTGTCGCGCTGTAATTTTGTCGCATGTGCCTTTTTAGACCATTTATGACAGAGCGCCCTCCTTCTTAGGCCATCTCTTGTACCATTTATCACCATTTGACCATGTTTTGATGGGAGTTCCCTCTCTCCTTGGGGGTTTGTTAAAGATTAAGTATTATTTTAAGTATTTTGAAGTATCCCTTGCATGGATCTTGGGTTTTGGCACTTCTATTATTATTTATTGTAGAGGAAGTTGAGTTTTTATCCCATAGAAGAGAGCATATTTCTCATTCTCATTGTTGTTGAGCATTGGAGAGGAATACCATCACTTTGCATCTAAAGGCTTTGTCTCGTGGTCTTCTTTTGTGCTTTGCACAAATTGGTGATTCTTTTTGTTGAAGTAATATGCTATCTTTATCAATGCAAGGTTTATGCTCCTAGTTCATTGAAAGAGTATGTTTGCTCCAATGCAATGATTTTATCATTTTGTGGTTTAGTTTTTTCGTTGGTTTGTAGTTTGCCTACCTTTGTAGAGGTTGCAAATTTAGTGGCATAAGCTAAGGTATATGCTAGGGCATGAGCTGAAGATGTGCATAGTAATGGTCGTTCTTCCTTGATGAAGGTTTGCATAAAGGTTCAATAGCTTGGGACAAGAAGTCCTTTTGTGTTATGCACGTATTTCAGCCAGGCATTTACATACTAGACCACTTGGAAGATTTGATCCCAAGACCCGATGAAGGCACTAATCTCTCTTCTAATTCTTCAACCAAAAAACTCCAATTTTTTAATTCTCCTTGTCCTTATAGGGTAGATTTAGGGTAGAATTTGCTTACTTTCGAGGATAGAATAGGGTAATTTTTACAGTGGAACAAAAGTTACAAAACCCAAAAAATTCAAAAATTATTTTTTGGAATTTTTGGATTAGTTTAGAAATTTTCTTTGGGTTGAATTAACTTAATTTTATTTTCTACTTGTAAATTCAATTTTTGCATTCTAATTCAAAAAAAATAGTCCTAAAAAATTCATCATGGCATAGCTTTTTGAGGGTTTTATACGAGATTAAGACTACTAAAAATTTCTTAGCGCTAGTTTCATACATTTTTATTATTTTTTAGCTAAGTCACCTGACACGAGGACATGGGACACGAAAGACACGGGGATTCGAGTGTCCGACACAGACACGTTGACCCCCGAAATCAGGACACGTAGGACACATTATATATATATATTAAAATTATAGACATATAGATCCAAATTTTTACAAATATTCAATATAAATCAGAATCAATACACATTTAACATTAGTATTACACATTTACAAATCAAATCAGTAATCACAATGAGATTATGAGAGGCATAGATATCATAGTCATAGATCAAGATGTCAATACTCATGAGTCAAAACCATATTTGTCATTAAGTCATGAAAATCAAAATGTATAAGGTATTACATAGATGTCGGAATGCCACTGGCAATAGTAAATACAAAAAGGTGTAGATCAAAATGGAAGAATGAAAAGTCTCATCTATCAACAGTCCTCATCCTCCTCCATGCATGAATCAACAAACTCATCACTACTCTCCTCCTCCTCCTCCTCCTCAACCATCTGAGGATCAATATCTGTTGGTGTGGAGGATGACCCCTCCAAAGGATCACTATCATCATATGTCACCGGCTCTAGCACTGGATCATTAAGATACAGGTTGGCTAGTCAACTCGGTACTACTGTACAAACCCATATCATCAAGAAAGACATCCCACATCGTTGTCTTTCCCTTCACCCACTCCTCCCTCTTCTTGTAATTAAGACGAAGGTTAGTGTGCACATACACCATCGTCTCTGCTCTAGACTGCTCAAGCCTGCTCTTCTTCAAACTATACAAGTTGCCATATGTGCTCCAATTCCTCTCACAACTAGAGGATGATGTAACTTGAGAGATGGTCCTCAAGGCTAGCTTCTGTAGAATAGGGCATGTTGCCCCATGAGTTGCCCACCAATTATAGGGCTTCTTAACTCACCTGTCTCCAACCACATCATAGCCTCCAAATCTCCCAGTAGCACAGGAAAACTCTACAAAGCCCGCCTCCACCTCATCAAGTAAGTCTCTATCCTGAAATAGCTGCCTAAATGCTATCTTCCTCCTTCGTGAAATCTTTCCATCCATGTGAGGAGGGACTCTATGTGAGGTCCCACCAGTGAGCCATTCCTGACTGTAGAACTTGGGGTTCAAGGAGTGGGTCAACCAATGCAAAGGTGTGCAATTCTTATCCCACCTGGAGATAAGAATATCTTGAATGGTGGACCATAAGTTCTTTGCTGATGTCTCATACTCGAGACACTCATTCTCCATAACAATGGTCCTCATGGACTCAATCATGGAATCCCACCCCTCATAAACATCCACTAGGATGGGTTGGTCCGTGTCTGCAAAGCGCAACAAAGAAATGAGTGGCTCCATGATCTTAATGGTAAATCCACCCTCTCCCACCAAACATCATCCAATATTGTGTCCTTCACCTTTTTTGAAGCACTTTGATCCATCTTTCTCCAGAAAGACCAATACTCTGAAATCACAATGGACCCACGAGCGGTTTTGACCTCCCTCAACCTCTTGAGCATGATGAATGAGGAAGCAAACCGAGTATCTACAATCTTCAGCAATGAAAGATGGGTGTACTCTTTGTAGATGGTGAGGGCATTTGTGTCGTTTTGTACAAAGTTACAGATATGGCGTGCATCCTCAATAATGTTGCCAATCCATGTCACATATGAAGAAATGGGTTTGAGTGCTAAGTTCAAGGAATGGACAATGCAAGGTGTCCAAAAAACCTGTAAGAGGAAAAAAGACAAGTATAAACGACTCTACAACACTAACAAGTTAACAACTCAAATCATTAACAATGAAAGGTGTCCAAAATGAAAATACCTGTGGATATTTAGTTTCCACAATCATGCCAGTGGCCTTGCAAATAGGTGCATTGTCCATGATGGTTTGTACACAAGAATCAACACCTACTTCTTCAATGATTTTGATGAATAACTCACCCATAAAATGTGCATCCATGTATTTCCCAAGAGCATCCACCGCTTTCAAGAACACCGGTCCATTTTGGGAAGATACCATGAAATTGATGAGTGGATGGCGTGTTGGATCCGTCCATCCATTGGAAACAATACTCACTCCAGGTGAGGGCCATGTTGCTCTAATTGGCTCAAGAATTTTGTCCACCTCCTTCCTTTCCTTAACCAACAATGTGGTTCTAAGCTTCTCTGAACCAGGAGGAACATAACCAGATGGAGTTCGTTCACTGATACTTTCAACACATCTCAAAAAACATTGGTGATTGTGCAACATTGAATGAGATGAAGTTGAGGTAGAAAAATAATGGAATGGTGAGGTCTACCTCTTCTCGTGCTTCTTGTTGGAAAATCTTATCCATTGGACCACTTGAAGATGGCCTCTTTCTTGTTGGATGTGTATCACCTCTGCTAGGTGGAAATGGAGGCCGAATTGCAGAGGGTTTCCTTAAGAATGGAAGAGGATCCTCATCCTTTTTCTTGCTTGTTGCTGCTGCATTGCCTAAGCCTTCTTGATCCTCCTTTCCCATTTCTTTCCTTTGGATAACACTCACACCTTTACATGAAGAAATACCACAAGAAGGAAGGCCCAACAAATGGCCCTTAACTCGGTAGTATGTGCTCTTAAACTCATTCTTGCAAAAATTGCAAATCCAAGACACATTGCCTCCCCCGCCTAGCTTTGCCCCAAACCCTTCTTTCCTAGTCACATACCTCCACAAAGGGTATTTTTTCTCTTGGGCTTGTTGTCTTACTAAAACAGGGTTCAATGGATCATGAGCTCCACTAGCAGCAGATGGAGCACTAGCAAGAGGAGTAGAAGAGCTTGTGTTTGGAGGAATAAGAGGGGAGACAATAGGTGGAGCATTTCTCCCTTTCCTTTGCCCCTTAGCTCCTCCCCTAGCTGAATGAGACATTGTTCTTCTTGTTTAGAGGTTGAGCTTGCAATCCACCCAACCAAATCCACCTTCAATGGACTTTAGCACCCTTCCAAAGCCTTCAAATCCTCTTCACCTTAAAAAAAAAACCTCTTTGAGCTCTCCCAACATTTGCAAATGAAAAAAAAAGAGAGAAAAACTTGTTTTAAAGAGGGCCCGGCCGTCTTTTTCACTGGCTGCGTGTCCTGTTTTCGGGACACGATGTGACAGTGCCCGGACACGCGTGTCCGAACACGAGACACGCTGGACAGTCGTGTCAGACACGAACTGTCAGCATGTCTGTGTCGAACACACGGACACGGGACACGTAGGCCTAAAGTGGCGTGTCCGGTTTCTTAGTTTTCCAGTAGTTTCTATGGTTGAAATTGTTGGTTTTTAAATTCTAGAAATAATTACAGCAAACAACAAAATTCTAGAAACAATTTTAGGGCCGTATATATCAACATAAAATTCAGATTTCTGGATTAAAAATTTTCTGCAACAAATTTCTATGTGGAAATCTGAAAATTCTGATTTTTTCTTGTCGTTTATGTGGTTAGCAATGTTTTAGGATAACAGCACTTAAATTCTGGAAATTGTTCACTATTTTAAAGTCTGATCTAACACTTCAACCACACTAAATCATTGATCTAAGTGCGATTTTGAAGTGCTGAATTCTTTTTGGTTTTTTTCTCCTATTAAATGATTTGAACAGCAAAATAAATTGGTGTTCCATGTTTGGTTAATGTTGATTTGATACTGTAAATGATGTTGATACATTGACTAAACAGTGGACTAACAATTTTGCAATAATTTGTGCTTGATCACTAGTGCTTTTTGCCTAATTGGGCATAACTCTGAGTCCTGAAATTTTCTGCAATCTACTAATATAATTAATGGTGCATTACAGCAGAAGCACTTAAAGTTTTCTTGGTTGATAGTAGTTAAATTGTCTATGTTACATTGATTAAGTAATTCTTGTGATAATTCTGGAAAGTCTTCATTGGTGAATGATTAACTACAACTCGTGAATCACACAATCATTAACTAAGTGATAAACAATTTCTGGAATTTTTGGTGAATGATTAACTACAACTCGTGAATCACACAATCATTAACTAAGTGATAAACAATTTCTGGAATTTTATTTCTCTCATGAATTTGCTTCTCTTTCATGGATCAATGGATGTATGATCTTAATGATTTCTATTGTTTAACGATTAATGTTATTTTTCACTCTTCAAAAGTTTCCAAGTATTTGATCTCTTGAATATTGCACATCTTGAATGGTTAATTGCTAAAAAACCAGACACGCTAGTTTTGGGCTACGTGTCCCATGTCCGCATGTCGGACACAGACACGCTAGTTTTGGGCTACATGTCCTGTGTTCGCATGTCAGACACGAACACGCTGATAGAGCGTGTGTGACACGTCTCTGCAGTGTGTCCCGTGTTCGGACACGCGTGTCCCGTCACTGTCACTACGTGTCCCAAAAACAGGACACGCAAACCGAAAAAAGGATGGTCGGGCCCTCTTTAAAAATGAATTTTCACTTGTATTTTGTCATTTGCAAATGTTGGGAGAGCTCAAAGAGTGGGTTTTTTTGCAGGTGACGAAGATTGAAGGCTTGATTCTGATTTATATTGAATATTTGTAAAAATTTGGAGCTATATGTCTATATTTTTAAATTTTAATATATATAAAAAAAAATTTAAATATATATATATATATATATAATGTGTCCTGATTCTGGAGGTCACCGTGTCCGTGTCGGACACTCGAATCTCCATGTCCTCTTGTCAGCTTAGGTTAATTGATTATTTGGAAAAATCAACTACACATATAATAATCAAGTTGACCTCGATTCCCTCAGCTCTCCTTAAAACAAATCCAATCTAACATATAGGGAAGCCTCTCTTGGCCTTTGAGAGCTGGCCTAAAAGTGGGAAATTAGCACTATGGTGACAGTGGTGCCTGTTGCCGCCTAATTCACACCTCCGGTCATGTGGCAGAAATCTTCAAGCCACTAGGTGCGACCTTGGGGGAAAGCAAGAGTCAAGTGTTGTCACTTGATCTTGACTCCTCCATTTAGGCTTACACCTAGCGAAGACAAGGGGGGTGGTCCCTATTGAAATAATCTAAGTTTGTTAATCTATAAAAGAAAACAACTATTATAGGAGCCAAGATGACATAAGTTTAAATTAAAGCAATAGATTACTGCAATATGAAATTAGAATACATAGCTTCAAAATGAAACACCATTCATGACATTTATGGAAATTGATTTAAATATAAAAAGGGATAAAGACCAGTGCCAAATAAAAAGTGCTCGTGTGTAAGGGGTTGTTGTTGTGGTCTCGAGAAGTATTGCAGTTGTCTCAGTTGGTAAATTTTAAGATTATTAAATGAGTAAATTAGGGAGAGGGTTACTTCTAGGTTTGGACCACTAAGACTCGCCTCCTTGAACTAAGCATTGAAGCAACTTCACCAAGTGTCCAACATGGCAAGGATAAGCTTGCTTGGAGCAACCCCTGACTCTATGGTATTCGCTCTTCGCGACCTACCGAGTTCTTAGAGATTTGGTTTATGTGGATTGTCCTATTAAACTTGTCGCTTTAATCCCTTTCTGATTGTCCCACTATTCCAACCAAAGGCCTGCAGTGTTCACAAGAGCATACAGGGAATAAAACCTTGGTTTATTTTAGAAAACTAGCAATAGTGTAGTTGTTTAAAAATCTCAATACCGATACTCTCATTTATTTTAGAAAACTAGCAATAGTGTAGTTGTTTAAAAATCTCAATACCGATACTCTCGTTTCTGAGAACAGTGTCGGATTTGTTAATTTTAAAACGCAATAAAATGAAGACTGAAAAGAAAATTAACTAATCTAAAAAATAAAAATAAAAAGACATGGATCCCCCCTAGGGGATGGGGTGCGGGCACTTGGCTATCGACTTACTTCTTTTTTTATTAATGATAAATACAATGACTTCTCTTTTTATTAATGAGAAATACAATGAAGAATACTTGTGGTCCTTTATAGAATAGGAGCAGCAAGTTTACAAGTTTCTGGAAGATTTAAATGATTGATGAAAAGGTACATAAGAAAAGCAAGTCCCAGATAGTTTGAATCTTCAAAATTTCGACAGAACTTACTTCTACTTATTCATCGAATTGCAGAAATCAATGACCAAAAGTAGCACTAAGATGCCAACTAAGACTTTAAAAGCAAAAAAAATTACTAGCTTTAAGTACCGAAAGATAGACTTTTTACTAAAATTGAAAGCTACATGCAAAAGATAGATCTATAATGAGATATTTGACCTCTAAATGCTTAGATCTTATCTTTAAAAACTTATACTAGAAAACTATTCTTAAAATCTGATTTGAAACTTAAAAATACTTTGCAACTAGTATAAGTAAAGTAACCAAGAAAATAGTGTAATAAAGAGAGAGAGGGTAGGCAGAAAGCCCAGGTTCCAGAAACTTGAGCAATGGAGTTCTCAAGTGGAGACCGAAGGAATTGAGATCTTCTTCAAAGGAACATAAAAGTGTGATGGAATCAAACTTGAACCAACACTCCTTTACGCAAGATATCCCTACACAGCTTGAACAATAACTACACCAAAGCATTATATTCGGCAGTACCTATGCAAAAGATTAGAAAAGTATGCATACAAACAAGTAAAGCATACAACTCTAAGATCTCTTCACATAAATAACTCAAAGAAACAAATAAGAAACTACTTATTTATTCTCTCCTATTGATTATCATTAATCCTTCAAAGACCAATTATAACATCAAATAATGTAACAAGAAGCTGATACAGTTTTATCTCATAAAACACAAAAAATCACCACACACTGATGCCCGACACAAGTATGCCTCCAAAGCCTTTTATTTCATTCAATACTTCAAAAATTGATACAAAGAATAAACGAGTAGAGGCTCCACACTTCTCATGTCAACACATGGAATGAGTGCCTGCTTAAATAAATGAGCCACAGCCCAAAGGGAGCGCATTTTCCCAAGGAGGCGTCAAGGTTGAGTGAGTTGGTTGTGGGTTGGCGTGAGGTTGGAACAAGGTCTCTGTGATGGAAACATCTCATGATGAAAGTGGTACTTTCCAAACTCAAACCTTTCTTCCAAAAAATGAAGATTTTCCTTCAAGGTGCACTGCCACTTGGAGAGATGCGCCCCCCTCTTCATGAGGAAAATTTTAAAGCTTGGTTAACTCAGAAATAACAAGCTTTGACATTCCAAAATCACTCGAATACTTGTCGCTTTACATTGCCAACTGGCAGAGACTAATTTCAGCAAGTTTCTTTTACTTTATGAGTTGTCGAATTTTCACTTTATCCAATTTTTTGGTCTTTTTTGGGTTTTTGAGTAATAATTAATTTTAGAAATAAATAATTACTCGAAGACTTAGGAAAGTGGGTTAGGGGTTACATGGGTGCTCTGGATTAAAAAATGAGTACCTCCATGGGAAACACAACCTCCTAGCCCCACTTTTATGACTTCGAGAAGTTTTACAATTAACTCATTAAAAATAAGCCTGTAAAAACGGAAAAAATACAATTTTTCTTCAAAAATTTAAAAAAAACCTATGGAGGACTTAATAGATGTTCATAATGACTCAAAATAATGATTAGCATGGTAATATACATTGGCACCTAGGTTTTAATAAGCTCCCAAGGCCTAACCACCAAGACAATTATTCCAGCTTTGGAGGCTTGAGTGAAAAACTCGAAAATTATAAATCGTTAAAAAACAATAGATAATTAACAAGGAAAAAACACCAAAGAAAAATGTATTGATGAATAAGTCCTAGTAAGCCAAACATTTTATTTATGTTAATTCATTTTGTTACAATTCCCCATGGGGGAATGAACATGTTAAAAAAAGGGGCCTAGGAAGGCCTGCATGGACTTTTGAACTCGAAACTTGAACAAGTAATTGTTCATCTTTGGTGGTGTTTCCGCCTAATTCGCACCTCAGGTCACGTGGCATAAATCTTCAAGCCACTGGATGCGACCTTGGGGGAAAGCTCAAGCCAAGTGTTGTCACCTGATACTTAGCTCCTCCGTTTCGGCAAACTCCTAAGAAAGCCAAGGGGGTAGATCCTACAAGTTCCTAGGGTTGACTAGGCTTTAGATGGTTGTTTATGATCGATTAAGTTGTTTAGGATTTTTGTAAAACGACACAAAAGAGATTGCAACAATAATTAGGACAACAACATTACCAATATAAATAATCAACACATTTGTGAATTAAAGAAAACTGCTTATATGGTAAAAGCAAAGACCAGTGTTGAAAAGGAGTGTTGTTCGAGTGCTGAATGTATTGCAATTGTTCTTAGTCAATTTTAAATTTATGAATTAATGAGTGGATTCAACAAAGGGGGAAGGGGACTACAGATATGCTTGACGATACGAGGAGTATGAACAAAACCCTTATCCGATGCGGTTCCACGCGAAAAATATGTGGGCTGGATCAGAGTCTCTGAGATGTGTCCAACACTACACCAACGAGGGTGTATCCTGATGGTATCCTGAGGTCACTATCCTGTTGTTCCTGCTTCCTCTATGAACTTTCCCCGCAATGGATTTATTCAAGGCATCGGATCTTTGTCTTGGGGGGTTAATTGAGAATGAAACTAAATTAAACTAGTCAGGCATGTTGCTTTTGATGCATCTAAATGATCAGTCGAACCACAACGGTGCAGAGCATACACAACGAAGGCATTGTTAATTTTAAGGACTTTTGAATGAGGTTTATTTTTTATTAGATATCCAAGAGTCTCTTTCAAGTTGTAAACCCTAATCGAAAAAGAAAGGGACGTAAGTTACCATAAAAATAAAAGATTGTACAAATCAAACCAATGCTATTTAATTAATCCTACCACGCATCTCTTTCCCCTTTCGGGAAACTTGAGAAGTAGTGGGGTTAAAAGTTGTACTACTTTGCAAAGGATAAAAATACAACCTAAAACAGCAAAGAAAATAGTACCAACTATACTAGAAAAGGCATAAACATAAAAATGGACACCGACGTGAATCCCCATAGGGGGGATGGGGAGTGGGCTCTGAGGAGCCTACTCAAATATTTATTAACCTTTTACAGCATGAAAGAAATGCGCTTTGGTCCTTATACTTTGGATCCAAAGGCTTACAACTTATTGAAAATTTGATTTTTTATGCAAGGGGGAGCTCTGTTGGTCTTCTTTTTGCTCAATTTTGCAAAAATTCGCAAGAGTTTCCTCCTCTTTTATCATAAATCTGCAAAAAACAGCCAACAAACATTAGTAGAGTATGCCCCAAAACACTTTAAGAGTGCTTTGGGAAAACTTACCAAAGTCTGCCAAAAAAATTCTAAGTAAAAATGATAAAAACTAGGTTAAAGAATTACTGAGAAAGTAAGCTAGAAAGTTGCTTTCTCAGGGTCTTTGTTTGCTTCTTAAGGATAGCAAAACAAATCACAGCACTAGGATTGCTAGATATGAAATTTAAAATCGGAATCTAACCTACTAATCAAGCTTTCTGTTATGATAAATAAATAACTTGAATAAGTAAGATAACGCTTTAGATATGGATTAACAAGTAATAGTGATTTGCAAAACAAGTACAAATCTTGTAAAGGAAAAGTAACTTTAGGATCTATTCTAGAAATATGAATTTGAATGCAGATCTACGAGTACCTCTCCAAGGAAACCGGAAACAATGAAGTGTAAAGAAGGGGACAAGAAAAGAAAGGACAGCCTAGAGAAAAGAGGATCCTTGGGCCTTCACTTGTGGTGTGTCGAGAAACTTTTATCTACAACAAATATTATTAGAAAAGAAAGCTAGTGAAATCAAACAAGGTCTTCCACGTCTTCAATCACGGTAACCTACATATCACACACTCATAAAACACATATCAAATGTAGAAGCATACGTGTTCAGAAATCAATATAAAAGTATTCATAAGCAAATGAAGCATTTAGTAAGATCTCTAAATATTTGTACTCAATAAATTAACCCATTAAACAAAATGATTAACCTATCTCACAAAGTTGATACCAACCCATCAAGTAAGCTACATAAGATTTAACGCATGCATAATGGTTCAAATACAAGTTACCTCCATACAGCTAGAAGATAATGCATTCACTCTACCAGAGCGCAACACAATTCAGACCTCCAAAGTCTCTTTATTTCTCAAATGAATACTGATTACAATGTGTAAGCTCTTCCCATCATATTCCAACTAACTTGAAAGGGAGAAAGCATTGCTTTATGTATAGCCAGACTAGGCCATGGGGGGGCGACCACCACTGGAGAAGGAGAGGGCGCCAATCTGGAGAGAAGGGGAGATGAGGTGAGTTAAACTGAAGTGGAAGTGAGAGTGGTAGGCGCCACCTCTCAACCTAACTCTCACCCACCCATGATGAAACGCCACCCAGCTAAAGCGTGAGGCCCACAAGACAGGGCGCAACCCTCATGGAGTGAATGCTCCCCACCTCTCCCAAAGCCACTGAAGATGACGCTTTATTCAAGGAGAGGACTCGGCTTCACTTAAGGAAGCCGATTGAAACTAATTTCAATCAAATCGTACAAGAATCCACTGATTTAGGATTTTGGATATTCTCTCCAATTTAATTATTTTTTTATTTTTTAATTGATTTTTTATTTTTTGGAGAATTTTGACTTAAGTGACAAATTTATCACTTAAGACTTATGAAATGTGGGTCTAAGGGTACAACGGGTGCTCTAAGTTAGAAAATGAGCACCCCCATGGCAAAATTTGACTTCTGACCACACTTTTATTACATTAATAATTTTCCCAATTAAACTATTAAAAAATAGTCTAAGTTTACGGGAAAATATATTTTTCTCGAAGCTTGAAATAAAACCTAGGGGGATCTAGCACATGTCCATATGACTCAATATTAATGTCTAGCATGTTCATATACATTGACACATGAACTTTAATAACCTCCTAAGGCCTAACCACCAAGATGACCATTCCAGCTTTGGAGGAGCGGTGAAAAACTTAAAATTTATAAGTCGTTTATTCAACAACATATAATTAACAAGGAAAAAACACCTTGGAATACACGGATTGATGTTTAAGTCCTAGGAGGCCAGGTTCTTTACAAAAAACCCATGCTAGAACATTTTTTACAACTTCCCCATAGGGTACGAACATGTAAAAAAAATATAAGGGGCCTTGGAAAGCCTGAATGGACTTCTGAACTCTAAAATTGAGCTAGTGTTTGTTCATCTTTGGCAGCTCATTGGAAGTCCAACTAGATGCAACCTAGTTGGTAACAGGTGGCTCACTTTAAAGTCCAACTTAGTGCAACCTAGTTGGTAACAGTGCCTCTTTTCGAAGTTGCCCTTAATATCACTAGTGAGTTAGGACTTCCTTTTTTAAGTGCTAAATCAAGCTGTAACACAAACTAAATATGGGTTCAAACTTAAACCCTCCACGCCTTTTTAAGATCTATGAAGTTTTTCAAGGAAGATACTTCAGTAAAAAGTTTGGAAAGGAATCAAATAGACACAAATTTAAGAATAAAGAGGAAACAGTACCACATGGTTACTTTGTTTTTTATTCAACAAGCCTGCATCACCAATAAGGTTTGGTAAAGGTAAATTACATCCCCCATGAACAAACAATATTCAACCACAATAAAATCCTAGAAAACACTGCAAGGAGAGTAGACATTTAATTAATTCCCCATTTAAAATTTTCTTTCCTCTGTACTGTGTAATAAATTTCATTTAATTTGGATAGAACCTAATAGTGCCTCACCTGCTAGCCTCTTGAGTCTTATCTCCACCTTTTTTCTTCCCTCCTCTTCTCAATTTACCCTAACTACTATCCAATACTTTACATCTAAAGTTGCTGAGACAACAGGCTGCTTTGCTTGAGATCAAAACTTTCAGTTACAGTGAGATACGTATATTTTCAAGAAAGTGACGATTTCTTGAGAATAAATACCACACAAGAGGAAGTATTAATGTGGAAAAAATTCCCATCATAGGGAAATGCCACTGTAGTAATAGCTTGTATGGCAGGGCTTAAAGAAACCTTTGTCTACATTACCTCTCTTAACATTGGTTTTATTCTGACAGAAGTTCGTTAAAAATATGTCCATTCACAATGCACTGAAATCTAAACTTTTACGAGCAATAATAGTTACCAAAGATGTAAAGGAAAGACATTTGGATAACCCCTGAGCAAGAATATTGTTTTCAGGGCCAAAGAAAGGGATTCATAATTATAGTGCCAACTATACCATCATAATGATTGCTGAAGGCTCTGGCAGAAAAGCAATTGTCAATTTACCACCTGCAATTTCCTTAAAAATTGCAGACTCTCATGTAGTAGATGAATGTTTCAACTTTAAACCAGATATCAAAGCTCAATCAAAAGACAAGATTAAACTACACCTGCGTGTAACATCCTTGGCACCATTTCCAGCAAATGCAAGTACATAACGTAAAGGCCTTTTGCATGCAAAAGCAGTTTCTTCTACTTTATGCTCACAATCAACAACACCATTTGCAGCATCAACATGCACCCATCTTCCTGTTAACGTTTCACCTTCACAATAGACCTCTGCCCAGTAGAGATAGGGGACCAGCTTCCTCGACCATACTGCAGTGTTTTTCTGCCGAGCAGACAATCTGGATTTTTTTATATCATGTCTCCCCTCACTTGTAGATGCAGGCATGTCTAAATGAGCTGTGTCATGTCTTTCCTTGCAAGAAACATTGTTTTCATTATTAGCTTTGCTCTGAGCTTCTACTGCTGTAGCTGACAGAGCCATTGCTAACTCTCTCTCAAATTCAAGGTCTCCCTTTCTTTTGATAATTTCTTTCTCTTGGTCTTCACTATAAGTTACCTCTGAATTTCCATATCCTATCCCTGTCTGTTTCCGCTCTACATCTGTGGATTCAACCTCAGTTGATGATTTTTCCTCTGGAATACAATTCCCACTGTCACCACCCCTCTTTTTCCTGCACTCTCTATTCACATGGCATTCACTGCCTCCTCGATCTTCAGTTACTCTATTTTGTGGAGATACCTGAGAAGGACACCTAGCAAGAATTTGACCGAGACTAGCTGTTGTTGTTTTAGTGGTGTTCATATGAGGAATGCTCCATCCATTTTCGGTATCTGTATCAGAATTCCAATCTGCCGAAGCATCCAAAGAGTCAGCATCTGGCTTGAGAGGGGCCACATCAAGTATTGAAACATACCTGCCAGTCAAGTGTATAGGTCAGTCCTAAACAAAAGCATACAAAACTCTAGTCTCTTAAAGCATCAGTAAAACTCAGTAAAGAGAATGACTTCAAAGTTGAAACATTTATTACAGCAAATAGATAAGAGGATGCAAAACCATTACTTGAAAAGTGAAAAATGAGAATGACTTGAAAGTTGAAACATTTATTACAGCAAATAGATAAGAGGATGCAAAACCATTACTTGAAAAGTGAGAAATAAACAGTAATTAATCTCTTGAAGATACAAAATAGAAATTTTTCTCTTAACTGTAGCTACTTATGTTTCTTTTTAGCCCACGGATATTTTTACATAATCGGGCTAACCAAACTATTGATAGTCACTTGAAGGTATCATACAACACCAAAATAATTGATGTAATAATGAACTCCGCTTAAGAGAATGGGATTTTGCATCTTAGAACACCTTTCAGGGTATTTTCAATGATGTAATTGCAAAACATAGCCTAGATTGATATTTCAGCCCTAACTTTTACAGCCCCCAAACTGTCATTTTTAGAACATGCTCAAGCCTCAAACATGTCATCAAATATCAACATTAAACATAATAACAAAAGGAATGTGACTAGAAACACCCAGTTAGTATAAGTAACATCCAAATATGATGTATGAGTTGAAACTTGAAACATCCATTATAGCGAACTTGTAAAGAGGACATATAGCAACTACTTAAAAGTGCACACGAAGCAAACTCCAAAGATGGAAAGAGGGATTTAAGATTCACTTTTCACTGTAAGAATGTATGCTTCTTTTAAACTAAAAATAGTTATGGATAATTAGGCTAATTGGGGTATTAATTGTACCTTAGAAAATATCACACAACTCCATGGCAACTGATACAATACGGAACTCCAATTAACAGCTTTGGGTTTTGCATTTTAAAACTCCTTTACGGTAATTTTCAAATATCTAATAGAGAGAGAACTTCGGTTGATATTTATACCTTGAGCATTAATCATGTCATTAAATAAATTAACAAAAGAATTCTCATAGGAACACATCATACATGTAAATCTGAGAATCTTAGACGTAATAGTATAAGGAAAGCATCCATTGTTAAACTAGGAAAACAAGTTTTATGAGCATACGTTATAACACAGCAAAACCTCTAGGGCAAATAAACAACATATATGATATTATAAACGAAGTTACCACATTCGTCAAATTTAACCCATGAAGTTTGCAATTCAGTGAATCTGATGAGCAGCGGACTAAATTCATTGAGGTTAGGCATTAAATTCATTTAAATTTGAAAATCAATTGAATTCAGCCACTATAAATGTTTAAGTTCAAAATTCAGTGATCAAATGCGTTTAATTCATTTAAATTCCACTGAATTCACTTAAATTCAAATTGAATTCATTTAAATTCGAATTTAGAATTATAAATTTCCTCAAACTTAAACCCAAATGTTATCTCAAATTTTATTACATCATTTTGCATATATATATAT
>LPNX010225992.1:437639-454644 GCA_001517045.1 Pseudotsuga menziesii
CGTCAAAAACCAGCGAGCTATTCTTCGCTGCAAATCACATGAAATACTAAAAAATTTGCTGTTACAATATTAGTACAAAATTTACAATTTTTTACATAAAAAATCTGAGTGACAGACAAATATCTATAACAGCATTGAGCGCTTCGCGTTCTGACCTCGGTCCTTTGAGGTCAGACATGGGATACCACGATTAAGCTCAAAGTGTTATGATAAATACTTGCTGAAACTAATACAATTACAAATTTACACAAGAAATTTCTGAATGTAAAGGTGACAGTAATATAAAGTTTAGAGGGCTGAAAACTGAGTTTCCAGCCACCTAAATGATACTAAAACAGTAGATTTAAAGCCTTTAACTGATATATAATAGATGGAGGCCCTAAAACAAGGGTTATATTCACTATACAGTGAATAAAACCCAGTTTCAGAACACAAAAAAAAATATGGCCGAATTGAAATTCTGAAAAATAGAAATGTTTAGAGGGCTGAAAACTGAGTTTCCAGCCACCTAAATAATGTTCAAACAACAGAAATAGAAGCCTATACTAATGTACTGAGGATTGGGGCCTTAAAACCAAGGTTTTTATCACTAAACAGTGATAAAAACTGAGTCTTAAAACCCTCTTAAGCAAAAGTGCGAAATGAAAAACAGAGTTTTTAAAACAATGGAAAGGGTGTTCCTTTGCTCTGGATCCCTGCAAATAAACCTATAATAGCTGCACAATGTAAGCCGAGAGGTGAGCACAAAAATAGATCATACAAAATACTTTGTAGGATCCTATCAAGCTACTCACAAATGAAAGCAGAAAAACTTCTACTTGCAAATCTCTCCACAAAATACTTTGTGGAGAGCTATCCAAGCTAATACAAATGCAACTAAAACAAATACAAAGCAGGTTACCTTACAAAGAAAAATGGAATGTAGACAAGACACCAACGCTTCCTCCAAAGATTGCTTGTATTATGGCCCAACTAGGGCAAGAACATTACAATGGCAAGAAGAAAATGAGAGAAGAGTGGGTAGATATTCCGGCAGCATAACAATAGCATGAGAGATCATGAGAAATGAGGGAGTGAGGCCCCCATTTTATAGTTGAGGAAGACCCCAACCCCTTGAAGATCAATGGCTGAGATTAGATCTAGATCTAGGTTAAATCTCCACCACTAGATCTAGGTATTTGACTTTGTATTCCTCTCAATCAATCTCAACCCTTAGATTAATTCTTGATCAATGGCTTAGAAGCTTGATCCATGTCAAACCAATATACACCCTTAGATCTAGGGTTTTGACTGAGCATTCACCTTAGATCTCCTTGATTTAAAAAACGTGGGCCCATCTAAGCGCCCCCTCCAAATTTGGCCTTGACTTCCTCTATATGTGGCGCCCTCTTTAGATGTGACGTCCTCCATTTATGCCTTAGCGCCCTTCTAAATTTAGTGTGGCGCCTCACTACAATAGCGCCCCTCTAAATTTGGCACCTCCTCTATTTATGGTGGCGCCCCACCTTTAAACTTGGGCGTTTTCTCCAAAAATGGTAGCGCCCTTCATTCTAGCGCCCCTTTAAAAGGTAGACGCCCTCACTTAACAAGTGACGCCCTCCACATTTGATGGCGCCTCCAAAATTGGCCTTTTGCATGCATTTTTGCTTGGACGCCCCACTTTAGTGAGGGTTTTACCACTTTATGGCCTCCAAACTTGGCTTTGACCATAGCTTTTCCTCCAAAAATACTTTTAACCTCTAGACTTAGGTTAAAGTCTTATTTCACCTTAGATTTAAAATTTTCAATTTAATTTTTAAATTTTCCCAATATTGACTTAAGAAAAATTTAAAAATAACTGGAAAAAATTATATCTTGGCCATGGGGGGGTGGAAAAATTTGGAATAAATTTTTCCTAGGCTTAACAACCCCCAAAAAAAATTACCATGGCATTATTTGATTTTTTCCTTCAAAATCAAATAATATGAATTTTTGGCTTAGGAAAATTAAAAATTTCCCTAGGGGAGATAGACCCCTCCTGACCAAAATTGGTCTATCTCTTCAACCGCTTACCAGAACGACATGGGACTCGAAGCAATGGCTTAGGAGGTTTCATAGCAATTTTATTTTGCATTCATAGCCCCTATTACAAAATGCCATGCTTGAGCAATTACATTATTACATCAAAACTCAGTTAATTAACCACCAAGGGGTGGAATTAATCAACTGGAAAAATTAACAAAAATTCAAAAACATAACGAAACTCCGCAAGACTCTAGACAAATGTCTAGCATGGTCATGAATTACACTTTAAGGCTTTAGCCACCTCATGGACTTGACTGGTAGAACGCCCGTCACCACTTTGGAGGACTTTGAGTGAAAACCAAACCGATTAAACTCGTTTGTTCAACAAGATCAATTGGAAAGGGAAAAACACTCGATGAGGGGACTTCCCTAACAATCAGTTCCATGGTGTGGCATCCGTATCATATGATCCACACTAGTACATAAAATTACATTAGTTTTCCCACGCAGGGGAGCGGACATTTCGTTTTACAAAGGGGCCATTGCCCTACAGAAGTGAAAAAATCCTCAGATTTTTCCAAGGTACAATTATGTACATGGAGTTGCCACCTGGTCGAAATAGGTGGGCAACAGACTCAAACCCTAACACTTCAAGTCTCCTCTAGGAACTTCCTCTCACAAACCATATCGCCTTCCTTCCTTGCTTAAAGACAAGTTCAAAGACCCAAGACAAGTTCAGATCTGAGATACAAGTGACCTAATAAACTATCACATCTCTAAGACAAGATGATGCGAATCATAGGTGAGGAAGGCCAACAATAGTAAAGTGGACAAGGTCTATCCACTACCAATAACTTTCTCAAGTAACTGTTATCACATATATATTGCAGCTGGGCTACCATGATGCAGCACACATATTGATCTCTTTACTTTTTCTAAGCTATTCATTCACATGGGGTCTTTGCATGGATCATTACAGCCTCAGCCATTTCAGAGCTTTGTTTAGCAGTGTTTCCTTGCCAGGACTGAGATTCACTTGTCCATTGAGATGCTTTCAGTGATGACCTAGTTCATTTGAGCAAATATCGTACACACAGTTACAAAGGGGCTTATCAGATGGAGACAGGTATATATGGTGAGATCAGGTATACGTTTCCTTGGTTGTTTATGCTCTGTGATGTATATTAAACACCTAGGCTTGTTTTGTTAGGATGATCATGATGACCTATGCTTATATGTATACTGATGCTTGAACTTGTTCTAAGACTAATCAAAGAACTCAATGTTGAAGACTATTGCTCATGCCATGCTTTACGCAAATGTTAAACCTTAGTGCTATGTTGGTTCCATATGTCATTTGTCCTCATCCATCCAGTTCATCCATTATTTGAATTTTTACCCCATGGATTAGATTGACTGAGACTTGTGAGACTTGTGAGATTGAAGATATTTTCCCCATCTTGACCCCTATGCATGATAGACTCCATGTTGTTATGTGTATGTGGCTTGGCTAGTGTGGTTGGGTTCACCGGGTAGGTCTCCTTTAGTCCTCAAAACAAGTGGTCCACCAAACAGTGTTGCTAAACACTAAAGCATCGGAACGCATAAATGCTATATCTAAATGATGAAAACTATAAACGTTTTAAAAAGTAGTCAATGGCCAAGGGGTTGAGCACTCATTCTTTGTATAATGTAAGGCTCCTCTGACCTCCATAGGGGTAGCAGGGTGAGGCAAACCCATTGGGGCTATGGACTGCTCGCTGGCAGCGGGGCTAGGCCTTAGTCATTTACTGGAGCCCAAAAAGCTTTCCAAGGAACCTGCACTTGTAGGTTGGCTACTATCTTTTGTGGAAGTGAAAGTTATTGAAAAGGGTCAATGGTCAAAGGATGAGCACTCATTCATTGTATAGTGTTCAACTCATTTGGCCCCACAAGGCAACAGGGTGAGACTAACTTGCAAAGGTTATGTCTTAGTCATTCACTGGAGCCCAGAAGGCTTCAAGGGCACCTTTCTTTGAAGGTTGACTAGTATTGCAAAGGAATGTAAAGGAAAACTTGTTAGAGTCTGAAGGAAACAAGCCCAAGTACTTTATCCATTTGTGGGACACCGCCATTCCATGTTACTATCTCCCAAGCGTATGTCTTTCTGGTTGAGTGTTTTGGTTATCATTCAGAGAGGTCACATAGTCAAAGTCAGTCATGAGTCAGGGGTCCAACTCGTGGGAAGATGAAAAAACTCATCTTCATCAAATATCAATGCTAAAAAGGAAAAGAAAAACCCTCATTTCAAATGATTTTTACTGTCAATCTTTTATCAAGTCTGAGTTGAACTCTTACACTCCAACCTCACCTAGTTTTTCATTGAATCAAGCTTTTAAACATTGGTTTCTAAGATACCAAGATAGCCAGCCTTTAAGTCCCTAAAATGTTGCATGATGTAATCCTATCATTTGGTAATGTAATATAAGATGCATTTTAATGGAGAAGAAGAATCTTGTAACTCTCAATTTAATCAACTATACAGAGGGACAATTTGGCAATTCTACCATTAGAAGTTTAATATGCATGCACTTTCGAAGCAATAGAAATATTACTCAAAAAATAGCAGCACAATATAAACAAATTGTTGTAAATTGGAAAACCCTCAATGGTTACTAACTTCCAAATATGCTTGAAAAGTGAATGATATATCCATAGTCCTTCAACAGGGGGCTAATTATTTTCAACCTACAATTAAGCATCACAAGATTGAAGTATAAAGTTCTTTAACCAACAATTTTGACACTCAATCCCATTCTTTCGTGTTTTATCTCAGTGCTATGCATATTTGAAATACATCACAAAAGCATATATCTATAACCACAATGCATAAAGACACAAAAAAGTAATAAATAAGCATTTCATGTATGGGGCACTTTCGTGTATGGTACGCACCGAGTGGTTAGACCCAAAACTCTTAAAAGTGCCACAGATAAGGCAGCCACCTGAAACAACCAACTACCTTGTTAGAGAAAAAATATACTTAGAGAAAGTAAGTCCTTATATTGAACTGTTACTCCTGTTCATGTAAAGCAACCATTATGTCCAAAATTAGGTACTTTCTACTTTTTCCAGATTGTTAATCAGTATAGATGGTACCTAATTCATGAAAAAGAGGCAATGCCTCGCTATGAGTAAGAAATAGCTTATCTGCATGACCAGAATGCATGTCATAGCAAAAATCAATAAAGAGAAACAAGATGACCTCTTCAATGGTCCCAGTGCGACTTTCTATGGAATGGAGCAATTTGGTGACAAATGTTTTACTCCCTTCAGGCTCAGTAGATGAGCTTTCTTCAGAAGACCGGACACGGAAAGCGTTTTGAAACTACAAGGAGAGAAGCCATCAAACAACTATCAAATCCTATGGTCCTTGGACCATAAAACTAAGCAATGAACAAGATCTTGCAAAATTGTTTAATTTTCTTAAATTTGCTAAGCATTACATACCCATTTAACAAGCGGGATCAACATATTTGCGGTTAACTTCTGTTCATTGGCAAGGTCCAACAAGTGAGGTGGCACTATAGAATATAAAGAAGCCTGCCAAAGTAAAAGATTATTAACAAAGCTTTTAAAAGCAGATACAATGCACTCAACATAGAAAAACAGACTTGGATTTCCTACAAAAAATAAATGATAAAAAATCACAACACTGAAAATGTAATGACACTAATGGGGTAAATTAATATAAGGTGTTAATTGTATGTTAAACGGCCTGGTAGTCGGCCTACACAAGCAATGAGTGACAACTAGTACAAGTTGTTATTGTACACATGTACTTATGATTATTATACTTGGATGTATCTCGGTTATTTCGGAGTTCTTCTCCTATATACGAGTTATTTTGTAACTCATCATAATATTACTTTTGGGTACTATGCTCCACATCTATATGCTGTAAATTGAATGTATCCAAAGTTTGTTGAGAATGGTGTAATCTTCACATTCAGAGCCATGACCATCTCATACTGTGTCATGAATGCATTTTGTTTAGCATTAATTATGGCTGAGGCCATCATTTATTGTTTATGGTTAAGGCCAACCTAGTCAACTTTGGTATCTAGACTCAATAACCCTGTTGGGGAACCCTACATATGCAGGACCATTACTATTCCTGGATAATGCCCTACTTGAGTTGTGTATAAAATTATAAATACACAACTCAAACCTCATGTGCAATATCATCTTGTGTGATCATGTACTCTTGTGATCATTCTTCATCCTACGGTCATCATTCTCTTATGCAAGTAATTAAGCCTATGGGCATCATTCTTTTATACAAGTAATTAAGCCTACGAGCCTTGTATCTTTGGCATTCTCTTGTTCTGTGAACACACGCAAATCACTGAGAGGGGGGGGTGAATCAGTGATCTAGAAAAACTTTTACAACTTACAGCTTTGCAAAAAGTCACCTATACTTCTTTGACTAACACCTGTCAATTACTTCTTCAGCAGTCTACAATGACATTTCTATCTTGCTCAATAAACAATCATATACACAAGAGATCATCAGAATTCTTATGAAAAGTATAACTTATAGTTACATCTGAATATGTACAAGGATTACATGGAGGTGCTTCAACACCTCGAGAGGCTACAACCTCTGGATTTATCAGCTTCAGCAGAAAGGGTGCTACAACACCCTAGGCAAGCTACAACTTGCCAAAGGACAAATATGTCCTTCCCTTGCTCCACCCAACCACCCTCTGAATAAAGATAGTATTTAACTGTTAGTTGCGATTATTTAGTCAAACTGTCCTCAGACTGTTATACAATTACATCATACCTCGAATTTACTTGATCTAACCTGGAACAAGCTTCAAGTGCCTCACAACTTGATCAGACTTTAAGTACTTCACAATTAGAGCTCGGATTTTCTTCTGCTAGACTTGATCAACTTCGGATTATGAAAAACTTTCAGAACCTTGATTTCATATCACTGATTAGACCTTAGTCAACCCCTAACTGTGATGATCTTCAAATCACTGGAACCTGATTCACTTCTTCTGATGCTGATCAGATTTGTGGACAGCTTGGACTGCTCACAAATTCAGACTGCCTGGCTGCTTAATGGAACTCTGATAAAAAACAGTGACCATGCTACTTCGCTCTCTAGACTGCTCCTCGGCCCCCCTCCTCCTCTACCTCAGAAAACTTCGTTCTGCTCCATTGCTCACACAAAATAAAGCACAGTTGTCTTAAATTTATGCTATTTTTTAGAGATTTAGTGGGCTGACACAACATTGTTAAATTACTTTAATTTTGGAGCCGACCTATCATTTTTTTAAATCATTTCATTTGGAGCCGACTTGTTATTATTTTAATGCTCATAAAAGGGGGGATTGAGGCGGGGGCGCGCTATAAAGTATTCCTATAAGTTATGCGCTATGCAACCCATCAAAGATGGGCTGTCAATCCCATTCTTCTAACCATAGAAACTATCTTTGACCACCTTAATAACCTCTTCAAATGGGCTCCAAAATCCTTACTTATACATACAAGGGGCTGCTTGGTAACTCCGAGTCCCGACCCATTCTTAAGGGTAACTTCAATGGCATGGGGGGTTGCTTTTTAACTTTGACCAATGACATGGAATCTTCAACTTGGTGAACCCTTGAATGCATTCTTCAATTCTAGCAATGTTGGATGGAATTTAAAGGCTTAGTTGACATCAATGACAACACAAATGCCAACATGTTCTAGCACTGTGTTTTTCTCTATCTATAGCATCTTTTGGACAGCTCAAGCGCACTTGTTTAGTGTATTAAATAAAAAATTAGTGCTTTTGAACAGCTATTACACCACGCCCAGAAAATGTTATTATCATAATTTTTCTCCTTTAGGATTTCAGATCACCCTTTTGTTGATTTATTTCAGGAGATTTTTCAGCTGCAATTTTTGGAGATTGTTCTAGTGGCATTTCCCTAAGGGCTGCTGCGGAACTAGGATTTCCACATCAGTCAATCTACAGATTATTGTCCAGAGGCATTGCCCTACTGACTGTGTATCTAGAGTTCCTTGAACATCTCTAAGGATTTCCAAAGGTATTAACCCTTCCTCACGGCTTGCTTCAGCTATACATTCACAAAACTATTGGCAAGTGGTATCATTTTACAGTTTGGAACTACAATTTTCTTGGATCATCCTTTCACAGTAATATTTCTCTAGGCATGTGTTTTTTCCTAAGCCCTGTGCTGGAAACAATACACTACAGATTTCTTGTAAGAGTTGAAATATTTCCTTCTTTGGTCTATACAGCAAAATCCTTTAAGACTTTATGGAGCCTTCTTTTTCATTGAACCTAATGACCTCATAATGGCTCTTTGCCCTATTCCGCAGGGCTACTTATAAGTTATATTTGGGAAGATCCGATACAGAAGAACTCTATGCAATGGTTGCTGTACAGAGCGTTGTGTCTTCAACTATTGCTTGACTTATCTTCAAGGGATTTAACAGGTTGCAAGATAAACAGTTTCTGACAGGGATCTTCTAGATGATACTTTACTGTGCACATCTAGGCATTCACTTTGCATAAGGGTTTGATCTAATTTACCCAATGCTTGATGAAGGTATGACTTCATCAGTTTGGCATTTCAGGGTTTTGGATCAATACATGGGCCCATATTCATGGCTCCCTTCAGCTATATGATCCAGAAACTATTGGCAAGTGGCTTCGTCTTATAGTGCAGAGCTAGGGTTTTCTTGTATCATTCTTTCATAGTAATGTCTCTAGGTTTCTTGTAAGAATTGAACTTGTTACTCCTCATATTCTATAATGGTTAAACTTGTGATTTTGATCACAAAGATCAAGCTTGCAGTGTGATTTGAATCTATTGGGGTAGATGTGAGCTTTGGCTTAGAGATGTTGCTCTCTTTAGGTGCTCAGCTGTTGCTAGATGAGATTTGTTCATGGTATTTTGATGATATCTTGTGTATAATATGCTCTCCTTGTAATATTGGCATTATTGGACTATTTCTGTTTACCATAAATGCAATTATCTAACACTTTGTGCGTTTATGAAGTGGAAACCCATCAACTTAGGGTCTCCCTAAGTTTTAAAGCGTTAATAATTATGTCTTGATGAAATGTTTCCTATGGTTTGTACTTTAGGATGTTGGCACTACCCACTTGGGAGGCACCTTGCATTGTTCATCCGCCTCTCCTTGGATCCCTATATCTCTTTTGATCATCGAAAAAAAGATGATAATTGTAAAATGACATGACATCTGTTGCCAACTANCCCTTGCATTGTTCATCCGCCTCTCCTTGGATCCCTATATCTCTTTTGATCATCGAAAAAAAGATGATAATTGTAAAATGACATGACATCTGTTGCCAACTAGGTTGCACTTAATTGGACTTTCAAGTGAGCTACCAATGAACAAGTACTTGTTCAAAATCCGAATTCAGAAGTCCATTCAGGCCTTCTAGGCCCTTTTTTATTTTTATTTTTACCACATGTTCATACCTTGCGGAGAAATTGAAAAATGTTCTAGCATGGGTTTTTTGTAAAGGATTTGACTTCCTAGGACTTAAATATCAATCCGGGTATTCCAAGGTGTTTTTGCCTTGTTAATTATATGTTGTTGAATAAACAACTTATAATTTTCGAGTTTTTCACCTACTCCTCCAAAGTTGGAATGGTCGTTTTGGTGGTTAGGCCTTAGGAGGTTATTAAAGTTCATGTGTCAATGTATATGAACATGCTGGACATTAATTTTGAGTCATATCCTATGAAACCCAAATGGGAGAAAACCCAGCAAACTTTTCTTGGAAGAAATAATCAATCCAATACAAGAATAATACAAATCATGAAGATTTAGCCTTAGCACAAGAATGTGGTCTTCTTCCACAAGAACCCCAAGAGAGATAAGATAATAAGATAACCCCAAAATTTGTTTCACTTCATCTTCACTTGTACTCCTTGAGAAGTGTGCACCACTTGAGAGAGAAATGTGTTGTGTATGTTCAAAATGAAGTGAGGAAGTACTCTATTTATATTCATCTTTTCACTAGAAGTTTCCAAAATTAGGTTGGCTTGTACTTTTATTTTTTCTTTAGTTTATTTTTTATTTATCTTCCAAACAGACTTGTCATTTTGTCTTCTAGGGTCAATTTACCGCTTTCATTGGGGTTGATGTTCTCTTCATTGCTTTCCACTTTCTTTGGGACTTTTTAAGAATAGTTTTCGATGATCCATTAACATCAACACTCTGACTTAGAGACAAAGATATTCTTCTTCAACGCTGCTTTCTTCTGGAAGTTCTTCTTCAACGTTCTATAGGACTTCTTCAACGGATTGTCTTCACTTCTTTGGATATTTCTTCATCATCGAAAAGTTCTCCTTGTTGATGTCTCATCACATGCGGTCACATTCTTACCCAAGAGCTATAATCTTGATTTGACCATACTCTAAAAAATCCCAGACACTTCTAAATCCAATTGTCAACTTCAACATTAGATTAGACTTTGTCTAATACACAAGGAGATAAAATATCCTTGTAGCATAAACAAGTCATGCCACTATATAAAGAATAGATCACTCCTACTAAGGAGCACTCCCACATACTGAGTATGCAATGTGACCTCAAGCCTACCATCACTCCAGTCCACATGACTAGACTAGGCTAAGCATCTAAGCCCTCTACTAATTAGTCCACATGACTAATCAGGGTTGGTACTCATGAAAACATCAACAACAAAAAATAACCAATAAGACAAGTCAACCATTTAATAAGTCCCAAATAGCATTAAAGAAGGCCAGGAAATATTGAAGAAGAAGAAAGGACAAGTCGACCCTAAAGATAAAAGGAAAAGCGAAAAACAAAAGTACAAGTCAGCCCCATAAGAAAAATCAAGGTGAATTGAAGTGTATAAATAAGCAACTAACATTTCATTTTCACAATCCAACTAACACTTCACAAGAACTCTTCTTGCTAATGCACACTTTCCAAGAGGGACGGTTTCTTTCTAAAGATCACACTCTCTTGTGGCTAGGGTTTCCTCATGAAAAGAGAATGGACTTTATGTGCTAGGATTTCTCTTCATGAATGGTAATGTACTTGAATTGGACTGATTTCTTCTAAGAAACGTTGGTTGGGTTTTCTCCCAAGTTTGGGTTTCCCAAGGTAAAATTCTTGTGTGAATGTATGTATTTCTATGATCCTTTGTTTCTGCTGCAACTTAAGTTGAAATTTTCAGTGTGCAATTATTCAATGAAAACTGTGGGATGAAATGAATGTTTGAAATCATCGTGAAATAATTGCAAGATCTCGAAATAGATAAGAATTCAACATAACCAACTTGCAAATCTTCATACATCAAGAAGGTCGTGGTTAGCCTAGCACAAACCCTTCATCTTGTTGGTTTTACATGGCCGAGTCCCACTTTGCAACTCTTTGATGACTCCATAGTCCAACTTGAAAGGTTTTCCTTTCTCTTATTGCAACCCTCCTCTTCTATAAAGCAAGATTTCTATTTGGTTGCATGCATGCAATATAGAATCTATAATTTTAAATTCAAATAATCAGTACATCTATAGCTACATGCTTTAGATCTACTTTGCATCAAGTTATCATCATAATAGCATAATTTGAATACGAATACGGATACAAATACGACTAGATATGGAAAAAACACATCAAGTTATTATCATTATAGCATAATTCGAATACAAATATGGATACAAATACGACTAGATATGGAAAAAATACGTAAAGAAAAATCCAGATTGGATAAAATACGGAAGTAGACTTCTCATATTATAATACTTTCAATCAAATATAGAATTTAAACATATATAATCTTTTTAATAAAATATTGAATATCAAATGTTCAATTAAATATTTTTAGACATAATATTTACAACCAAAATTACTATTTAAAAAACAATAATATAAAATCTCAACAAGCTCGGATGTGACGAGTTTGAGAGAGACCAGCATTAGTTATTAATAATTAATTTAATAAGAAAGTAAAGAAGTATTTACCATTACGTATAAAAAGATTCTGAATTAATTGATAATACTTGAGTAAATTACGGAGTACGAAATTGAATGGTATTTATATTTTATAGTGTTTAAATAATTAAAATTTGGTTTTTTAAAATTGGTTTTCAAAATTTAGTCTTTAGTTAATAGAATCTCGTATTCGTATTACACATACACCGAATATTCAACGAATTTTGAATTGTTCGAAATTTCTGTACACGAAAGGCCAATACAGCCGAATTATGCTACTATGGTTATCATTAAGTAGATCTCTTTAAAAGGTATTTCTAAGCGCATGCATAAAGGCTAGATTGATTTACAATTAGATCTTTAATTTTTTAAGTATAAAGGAAGCTTCATTTGAGTGGATTTGAGACATTTAGCTCCATGCCAGCTGTCCTAACAGTGCATAAACAAAAGAAGAAAGTCAATTTACATTGTTCTTTATTTGTTTCTTTAACACTCTTTACATTCTATGTTTAGATGTGTTGTTGATAGGACAAGTTGTCGGTTCATTTGCAAGCTTAGGTGGCAACTAAGTGGCAGCCTTGAGTGAAATTTTAGCCACTGTCCAATGCATTATTTATGCAAATTTGACAGCTAGGAGGAAGCCCCTAAGGAGCAGCCCCCCATTCCCAGAAGAGTTGCGGTCAAACCAACAACCCATTCCTTCACAAATTTGACCTCTTTCGTCCTATCGTAAACTTGACTAATTCCTAACTTAAAAAGGATCAGCAAGTGTTCTCCATAGTCCTAATGGAATATTGTAAGTGCCAGGGATCAGTGGCATAAACCAATGTTGTCAAACTCGGTCAAAGCAAATACTCGGCTGGCTTGGGACTCGGATAAGACTCAGCAAAGGCTAAACAAATAGAAAAAAAAATCAAAATATGGTACACTTTGTGCACAAAAAAATATACTAATGACACTTCTAATCCATATAAATTATAAAACCACATTCTCTGCCAAAAATCATTAGATCATCTCATAAATAATCTTAAAACTATTTATAACCATATATAAATTACAACTTTATATATATTTTAAATAATTTTATACTTCATAAGTATTTATCACTATAGATTACATTAATAAATTTATAATCCTTTTATAAAGGCAACTTTAACTTATATTAATTTATAATACACATTGAATAAATGATACAATTTTAATTTTTATTAACATGGTAACTTTATAATTTAAAATACTTTTAATCTATTATTTTAAATGTGTTAACTTTATAACATGCTTTAACTTATGTACAAGTTAAGATGAGTGGATAACGTTGTCAGTGAGCATTGAAAATTCATTGGTTACTGTTAATGCGAAGACCCTTCTCTACAGAGCACAACAAGCTTATCAAGGTTTTTCTGTTTGTCTGATCTAGACGTCGAATGGGAATATGGGAACCTATATATAAGGAAGGTGCGTTACCGAGATTGGTCCATCTAATGGCTGGCATTTTGGCCCAAGGCTATCCCATTCCCTTTCATTTCTGGTCCGCTCCCACTCACCTTCATCTTGTGCTTGATGACAACCCATGAAGGAGGGGTATGGATAGATCGTAAGTGAAAGAGATAGAGGTCATCCGTATCAGACTACACAGTGAGCACAAGATGCTTACGAGTCATGCAAGGTTCATGCCATCAATCAAATCGCTTGCATTTCCATTGAATCTACATACTCATAGATTGCTCTCCTCCACTAACGATTTACACTTGGAATTGGCGATGATTGCATGATTGTTGACGTCTTGACACCTTTAAAAATTTGTGCAAGATATGTATAAAAGTTTGGCGAACCTTAACCAATGCTTTTAGATTCGCTTGAATTCAAACCTGAAGCTTTAGATTTGATGACCCTGTCGTTGGGGACACGAACTCAAAAGTTTCTGGCGAATTTATCGCAAATTCGCACAAGTGACAATTTAACGACAAGTTTGTACGAGCCTCGAGTACGAAGGGAAAGTATGAGCCAAGTACTTGTTTCGGAGCTCACTCAGCCAAACTCGGCTAACTTGGAGTGAGATAACACTTGCATAAACCATCATCCCCCGCATCCACCCTACCTCTATGTCAAATTTGCACATCTAGGCTAGTTGTTTCCCTTCTGCAATTATTTATGTCTAATTATCTTAGAATTTATTTATTTTAGCCATCAATTTATATGGACGTTGACTTAGATTAATTTTTTCTTTTATTTTGTCCATCAATTTACATGAATGCTAACTATAATGTAGTTTAGGGGTTTTTGACCTATAACCCAATAACAAGATAAAATTGTACTATTTAATCTAAAATTATTCAAGTGGGGCTAAGCTCTACACCCTCAATGCAGTTGAGGCATACCTTCTGGATTTGAGATCTTCTAAGTGTATCCGAACCGCGGTTCTCAGACTTGCCCACAATGGGCAAGAGTATCTATGTGCCTCAGTAGTTTGCTTTTACTTAAATTAACCACTTTGCTTTACTTAGATTAACTACTTTAGCCAATCTAGATCTAGGATAGTCTTTAAATCTTAGTAATTAGCTCACTCTTGATTTTCATTGGTAAAGGAGCACTAATATTTTGTCTTAGTAATTAGCTGACATTTACCTTTTCACTTGGTTTAAGGAACAATCAAAGCAGATGCCAGATCTAGATCATTTACATCATCTATTGCTTTATAATTCCTCACTACAAGTAAGGATCTAAGTTGATTATATCTTAGTATTTTCTACTTAGAGGCATTGGTCCTCATTTGCTATATATTTTGTACTTGTTACATTTAAATTAACTCTTAGTTATTTCAATTTATCCTTAGATTATTTAATACGGACCACCCCCATTGGCATCAACGAATGAGTCGAGTGTCATGGTGACAATGCACCCAACTCAAGGCTTGCCCCCAAGGTTCCACCCAATGAGTTGACATTTTTCTCACCTAAAGGTGTGGATTATGCGGCAACCCGTTTATTTGTCAAGTGCATTGTAACTCTTACTCATGAGGAGGTATTTTTCATCTCATTCAGCATCAAGCTACTTCGAGGAGTACATGTGTAAAGGTAAACGAAAATACTCGAAATCTTCCAAAAAGAAAAGAGTCATATATGGCAATTGTCATAAGGAGGGCCATTACTTCGAGTCTTGCCTTGCCCATCTTCAAAAAAATCGAAGAGCTTGCAAGATCTATAGTTGACATTGAAGACCTTATCAATGAAAATGTTGGATCTTCTCACAGTGCACATTTGGCAATACACGCTACACTTTGGTCCTCTTCTTATTAGCAAGAATGTATCTTTGATTTTGGAGCTACTCGACATATGACCAAACAAGAACACCTTTCCTCTAATTATATACAGCGACATAGTGGAAAGGAAGTGGTCATTGATGACAAATCAGCCCTACAAGTTTTAGGTTGTGGTGATGTCCTCATAGACACAGCTAAGTTTGGAGATGTTCTTCATGTTCCAAGGGTCGGACCAAATCTTCTTTGTATTTACCGCATTACACATACCACTAAAACAATGGAATTTTGGCTAGTTGTAAAGGAAATAAATAATTATTTCAAGATGGTTGCCTCTGGATATTGTGACAAATCCTATCATATGCACATGTTGGGGAAGACTCCTTCCTCAAAGGGAAAAGAGTTTCTTGTTATGGTATCCCATGCCAATAACACTAACATGATAAGGCATCAACACCTCGGTCACACCAATTATGGTTGTATGGACATATGAGTTGACTAGGCATTGTTGATGATCTTCCATAGAATGAACCACCCAGTGGTGTTTGTGAAGAGTGTGTAATGGGAAAACATTATTAGGCGTCCTTTCCAAAGGATAAAACAAGGTGAGCTTCGTTGCCTCTTGGATTGATTCATAGTGATATGTATGGGATTATGGTTGCATCTTCTATTGGGGGAGCTAAGTACTTCATCTAATTCATAATCATGTTTCCCACTTTCTTTGGTTATACACCAATAAATCTAAAGAAGAGGAGTTTGAAAAGTCTGGTGAATTCAAATCTCAAGGAAAATCAAAGCAATGGGAAGATTAAGTGTTTGAGGAATGTTGGGGAAGGTGAATATATTAGCAATGCTTTCCAATCAGTTCTCATATCTTAGAATATCTCTTAGCATAGAACTATTCACTACAGTCATTAGAAAAATGGAGTAGAAAAACGTAAGAATAGAACTTATTTCGAAAACTGAAAAAAAAAATAAGAAACCCTAGATAGGGTTACGTCACCGAAGACATGAGATCTAAATAACACACAACACAATATTATTATGAGACAATATGGTACCACATTACATTGAGGGTCCTCACTCTTATAAAGAGTCTGAGTGACGAAAAACCTTAACCCCTAAGTCACCTGACACGGGGACACGGGACACGAAGGACACGGGGATTCGAGGTGTCCGACACGGGTACGGTGACCCCGGAATCAGGACACGTAGGATACGTTTTATATACATTTTTTTTTTTTTTAAATATATATTAAAATTTAAAAATATAGACATATAGATCCAAAAATATTTAGAAACTAGAACATTTACAAATATTCAATAGAAATTAGAATAAAAACACATTAATGATCATTGAAAAAGTCACGATTCACAACACATTTGTCATTCACAAATCACAATGAGACACATAGATGCATGTCGGAACCATATTTCTCATTAAGTCATCAAAATCAAAATGTATACAATGTACATATATGTCGAAATGCCACTGGGAATTGGCAAATGCCAAAATAGACTAAAGTCTAATAGACTATAGTAAATACAAAAAGGGGTGGATCAAGATGGGAGAATCCCATATGTCAGTAGTCCTCCTCCATGCCTGAATCAACATCAACATACTCATCACTGCCCTGATCCTAATCCTCCTCCCCCTCGTCCTCCTCTCTGCCCATCTGATGACCTGCATCTCCTGCTGTGGAGGATGACCCCTCCATACGATCACTCTCATCAAAAGTGACC
>LPNX010225992.1:455474-485005 GCA_001517045.1 Pseudotsuga menziesii
CCTATCCCTCCTTTGGTTAGCAGTCACCGTTTTGCATGAAGAAATCCCACAAGAAGGAAGGGCCAACAAATGGCCCTTAACCCGGAAATATGTGCTCTTGAACTCATGGTTGCAAAAATTGCATCTCCAAGACACATTGCCTCCCCCACCAAGCTTTGCCCCAGGCCCATCTTTCCTTGTCACATACTTCCACAAAGGGTATTTTTTTTCTTGGGCTTGTTGTCTTGCTAAAACAGGGTTATATGGAGTATGAGCTCCACTAGCGGCCGATGGAGCACTTGACGGAGGAGGAGAATCGGTTGTGCTTGGTGGAATAGGAGGGGAGGCCCTAGATGGTGCATTTCTCCCTTTCCTTTGACCCCTACCTCCTCCCCTAGCTGATTGAGACATTCCTTTTCTTGTGTGATGGTTGAGCTTGCAATCCTCTCCACAAATCCACCGAAATGCACTTGGAACCGCTTGGAAACAATGGATAGCCTTCAAATCCTCTTCAAATCTCCTTCACCTGCACATAAAACACACTCTCAATGCTTTGCTTCCTTCCAAATGACAAATAAAAAGACAAAAAGTCGATTTTAAGTGAACCGGACTGTCTTTTTCGGGCCGTTACGTGTCCTGTTTTTTGGGTACGTGTCCGATTTTCGGGACACGATGGAAATTAGTGTCCGATTCGTGTTTGAGGTCGTGTCCCATATTCGGATTCGACTGAAGATCGAATCCCTCTCGTGTCGGACACGAATCATGTCCGATTCGTTCCCCACGGGACACGAGGGGGGGGTACAGCGAATCCGGTTTCTTAGCTTAACCCTAATACGTAAATCTAGTGTTGAATTTTAGCATTAGCATGTATTCTTTTAAAATTTTGCAGACTGTAAAATAACAATAGACAAGTGCAATAGATACATCAAAACATCACACACACTGAACACAAGAGTTTTTCACGGGTAAACCTTTAAAGGATAAAAACCCCAAAAGCATTAGTAATTCATCTCTTAAATGAGATGACTTGAGTTCCTTCAATCTCAGAATTTTGAGATGATTGTTCTTCAATAATTCTCAAACCCTAATTGGTTTGAACCATTGATCAAAAATCCACAAAAGATGATTTTTACAAACAATCCAAATTAGGGTTTCTTGCCCTAATTTCTTCCTGCTTCCCGGGAGGGTTTTCCTACTGCCCGGACCTGCTGTTGCCTGCCTGGACTGCCCAAAATGCCCAGACCGTTTCCCGAGATAGTTCTCTTGCTGCCCGGATCTGTTGTTGCCTGCCCAGACCCTGCAAATACCTACCCGGACCCTGTTGCTACATGCTCGGATTGTTTCTTCCTGCCCGGACCCTGCTGCTGCCTACCCAAATTATTTCTTCCTTCCGGACCCTGCTGTTGCCTGCCCAGACTGTAATGGGCTTCCCGGAAGCCTATAGCAGTCTGCCTGGTTTCCTAACAAGCTGCCCGGATGCTGTTGGCAGGTGATGGCAGCCTATTGAGGCTGCCCGAGTTGGAGGAAGCGCTGCACGAGGTGAGAGGAGGTTGCACGTGACTGTTGACGACCACAAGGAGGCTGCCCATCATGTTGCGGAAGCTACCATGAGGGTTTGGTGGTTCCCTAGCCCAAAGCTTGAAGACAGTGACTAAAAAAGTAAGCCCTAACAAACTTAGGGTTAGGCTGTAGATGCCCTAGCAGCTAGGGGTGTGACTGTAGTAGATGTAGATGCCCTAGCTAGAAACCTCCATGCTAGGCATAAACACAAGAATCTTCTTCTCTTCAAAGATGAACGAAAATCTTCCCTTGGAGCAGCTTGATGATCATGAGCAAGCGTGTATAAATGAAATGGAGTTGATCTTCTTTTATAGCCTTTGAATCACCTGGATGTGGACCAAAACTCAAAAGAACTAAATAATAATATTTTATTCTTTTATCTTTTTTACTTTTACCTTTAGTGGTACTAAAGGTCTTTTTGTACTTTCACTTTGACTCCTTAGTGGTCTAAGGATCCTTATGTATTTTTTATTTTTACCTTTAGTCTTCTTCAAGTACCCTGTGGTCAAAACAAGTGGTCATAGGTGTCCTTCATCCCCACTCAAAGTACATCATCATAAATAGAGAGAATTACCAATGCTTTTATCTCACACTTGTTGTGCCAACAAGATCAGGTACTAGGTATCTTAACCAAGGGTAGCTAATCCTTGGAGAAGATCACAAAGCTCACAGATCGAGGGTAGGAGTGTCTCACATGCCCAGACCTAGTCTAAAACTTATACTGATGTCCTGGTAACTGACCAGGTGCCTCAGCCATAGGCTGCATAATTTGACCCAAGGTCAAATACTTGGTAACTCACCAAACACCTCCATTCTCCCAGAGAATGGCCCTCAGCCCTAGGCTGAGTCCTCCATTACTAGACTGGTTCATCTCGTTGTTAACTGATCAAGTGCCTCCATTCAAAGAATGGCCACTCAGCTCTAGGCCGAATTCCCCCAATGCTGGACTGGTTCCACATCTTGGTCCTTGACCAGATATCCCCTTTCAACAGAATGGCTACACAGCTCAAGGTTGAGTTCCCCCAGTGTTGCACTGGTTCCACATCCTGGTCCTTGACCAGATGTCCCCATTCAACAGAATGGCTACTCACCTCAAGGTTGAGTTCCCCCAATGCGGGACTGGTTCCACATCTTGGTCCTTGACCAGATGTCCCCATTCTCCAAATAGAATGGCTCTCGATGCTGCTCAAGAAAAATCAACACTCCCTCTCAGCGAGATAGGTATTCTCTGCCATGCCAAGCTTATCACGAAAGTACACGAACTTTGTTGTTGTTAGAGGCTTGGTCAAGATATCTGCAATCTGTTCATCTGTACGAATGTACTGCAACTTCAAAGTGCCTCTTAGTACTAGGTCTCTGATGAAATGATACTTCATTTCAATGTGTTTCGATCTATCATGAAACACTAGATTCTCTGAAAGCTTAAGGCAACTCTGATTATCGCAATGAATAATCGTTGAGTCAAGCTTTCCACCGAACAGATCAGATAGTAGTTTCCTAAGCCAAACTGCTTCCTTGTAGGCATCACTTGCAGCAATATACTGAGCTTCAGTTGTACTCTGTGCTATGGAACTCTATGTAACAGATATCTGGTCTCGTGTGTACAAGATACATCAAGGATCCAATGAGCTGTTGATTCAGAGTAGAGTCCACATCTTGTGAACTGCTGGCTGAGTCTCGCAACTTCTTCAAGTTGGTAGTCATGGGTACGCTCATGGAGTTGCAGTCTCGCATCCCAAATCTCTACAAGATGTCCACTGCATACTTCCCTTGAGTCAGGAAGATCTTGCCTGGCTTTTTCCAGAACTCTAGGCCAAGAAAATAATGCATCAAACAAAGATCCTTCATTTCAAATTCAGAGGTGAGCTCCCTCTTACATTGTGCTATCAGTTGTTCCTCACCTGTAAGGAACAAGTCATCCACATATAGGACAAGGATCAAGATATGATTATGAACAACCTTAAAGTACACATTGGAGTCAGCAGTACTTTTGGAAAACCCCAAGCTGTGGAGGAATCCATCCATCCTCGCATACCAAACTCTCAGAGCCTATTTGAGCCCATACAAGGCTTTCTTTAGTTTACACACATGGGACTTCTTCTCATGAGTCACAAAGCCTTCAGGTTGTTCAATGTAGACTTCCTTATCAATCTTGCAATTGAGGAAGGTTGTTTTTACATCCATCTAATGTAACTTCCATCTGAATACTGCAGCAAGAGAAATGATGGTTCTGATAGTAGTATACCAAGTGACAGGAGCAAAAGTCTCATAATAGTCTATGCCCTCTTTTTTAGTAAAGCCACGAGCCACAAATCTAGCTTTACACTTCTCTACACTGCCATCAGCAGCATGCTTGATTTTGTAAATCCATCTCGATGTTACCACTGACTTTCCTGTAGTTTTGGGAACAACTTCCCACACATCATTTTTCATGATTGAACTGTACTCTTTAATCATGGCATCAATCCATACCCGTTGACTTGCTACTTCTTTGTAAGTGGAAGGTTCAACACTGATGAGCTGGCTCATAAGACCTAAGTACTTCTGTGTGTTAGATTTTCTTAAGATCTGGTTAGATTATCTAGGATCTTTATCTGAAAGAATAACAAGTACAACAAAAGGAATAAGATATAAAAGATATACAAGACACAGATTTTCATCGGGGAAACCATAAAGGAGAAAACCCCGCAAACTTCTTCATAATAGTAAGGTGATCAAAAGCAATAATAAGAAATGTTCAGCAGCTATCTTTCTCTCCTCCTCTGACTGTCTCTCTCTCTCATGCGCCTTAGAGAGTGTGTGGTGTATATAAATGAGGTAGAGCGCCTCCCTATTTATACCCTTTCAAGTTACTGACCAAATATAAGACTCGAGCCTACATGTCATCTCACATGGTGCCCACTTCTCCTAGAGAGACCACAACTGCATATTACATGATGTTACAATAGGGACTATTGCCCCGACTTACAACGGAGGTTGTACCTCAAGATCTAGACACAATTTAGACATCCCGTAAAGGGGCAACACACATCCCAAATGGGGGTACAACAAGATACAATGATAATATACATCAGAATATCTTCCGAAGTTACAAATACGTCAACACCGTGGCCTTATGCTTTCTATGAAAGTCCTGGGAGGAGCTTTATGCTTCTCAGCTTCTTGTACCATTTCTCGGTACCAGGCGCGTCTCCTTTTGGAAGGAGGAACTTCAAGCAGTTCTTCTAGTGGACTTTCAGGTTCCTCAGGTACATCCGGAATTTGATTCTCAAATTCTTCTTCCTCCCTCTGAACTTCTGAATCTGGTATCTCAGAAGGAGGTCCTTCATCTTCCTTTGAAAGCTCTTATGGTTGACGAAACACAGCTTCCTCATGGAAAATCACATCTCTACTGACCTCAACGTACCTCTATCCAGGGACATAGATGTAGTAGGCCTTCAAGTTGTCACTGTAACCAACAAATATGCCTTTCTTTCCGGAAGGCTCTAGCTTAGCCCTCTTTTCTTTTGGCACATGAATATAAACTGGAGTGCCAAAAATCTTCATGTGGTCAACTGCAGGTTTCTTGCTGGTGAAGACTTCTTCTAGAGCCTTTTCCCCCAAAATTACCATGAGGGCTTCTGTTTTGGATGTACACAGCAATACATGTAGCTTCAACCCACAAAGATAAAGCAAGATCTAAGTCAATCAGCATGACTTTAGCAGCTTCACAAATTGTCATGTTCTTCCTTTCTGCAACCCCATTCTGTTGAGGGTTGTAAGGCACAATAAGCTCTTTCTTGATTCCTACTCCTCGGTTAAAATCATCAAACTCATTAGACTCATACTCACCTCCGTTATCTGATCTCAGGATACGGATGTGTTTTCCTGTCTGATTTTCAATCAGAGCCTTGAACTCTTTGAACCTGTCAAACGTTTCACTTTTGGCTTTCAGGAAGTAAATCCATGACTTCCGAGAATGATCATCTATGAACAAGACATAATACAAGCACCCACTCAAGGAGGGTGAAGACATGGGCCCACAAATGTCAGAGTGAATCAAATCCAATATTCCTTTAGATCTGTTCTTGCTTCTGGAGAAGGATTTCTTAGTGTTCTTACCTATAGCGCATCCTTTGCAAATACCATCATGTTTGGGAGAAACCTCTGGCATACCTGTCACCATCTTTTGTAGGCCTGGAAGATTTGTATAGAGGAGATGTCCAAACCTTCGATGCCATAGCTCACATGGATCAACTATGTGGTGAACCAAAGCATGAGTGGACTTTCTGGAAGCCTTATAAAGACCTTTCTCTCGAACCCCAATCTGTACAGCTGAGCTTAGTTTCTCATTCTTTGCCCATAATAGGACCTTCTTGTCCATGTCGAGGACTTTGTAGCCCTTGTCCTCTATGCCAGCAACAGAGAGGAGGTTTTTCTTCAAACCAGGAACACATAAGACATCATCAATATGCAAGACCGTACCTGAATCAAGTTGAAGTGAGGCTGAGCCAACTCCTTCAATCTTGTAGGTGGAGTCATCTCCAAGTTCCACTTGAGTAGTGAACTTCTTCTCTCTGTAGCTGGTGAGTGCTCCACGATTACCTGTCATGTATATGGAAGCACCACTATCTACTAACCAAGAGTTAGCACTGTCAGTGATGGACCTAGAGAGCGCAGAGATCAAGTAATATTCCCTTCTAGGTTCATCTTCTTTGGTAGACTTGGCATTCTTCTTCTTCTTCTTCTGCAGCAAAGGCTTGGAATCTTCTTTTGAACTTCCTCTTAGGGTCCCTGCAATCCTTAGCAAAGTGCCCAATCTTATGACAATTATAGCATTCCACCTTTGAAACATCAATGTGCTTACCTTGTGGTTTCTTTTCCTTCTTTTTTCTGCGAGGAAGGCTTCCTGAACTTCCTTGTCTTAGCGGTAAGACCAAGGTTTCATTCCTTAGTTCCAGTTGCCTTGCTTTGAACTCTTCCTTCCTCTTCCAAACAATCATGCCAAAGCCTATCAAAGTTTGGTTGATTTTCACGTCCACATACTGATGCCAGAAAGGTTTCCCAAGAGTTTGGGAAACCATCCAGTCTGTATAAGGTCATCATCATCCACAGCAATACCATTAGCAGTAAGTTGGTCTCTTACCTATGCAATCTTTGTGAAGAAAGGTTCAACTCCTTCATCCATGTTCGTCTTCAATGTTCGAAGCCTTTTCTTCAAAACTCTCTTCTGACTGGGAGCCTTCTTTTCATATAGGTCCGTTAAGGTGTCAAAGCATTCTTTGGCAATCTTCAATGATGTGATCGTGCGCATTAAAGTTTCCTTGATTGAGTCATAGATGATCCTTCTAGCCTTTGCTTGCTTCTTCTTGAACGCAATCTAGCCAGCATTAGATGTTGGTTCTTCTATGGTATTGAACACCAAGTCATCAAGGTCATTTTCCTCCAGGATGGCTATGAGCCTAGCCTTCCAAGAGTTGTAGTTTCCTGAACCTTCAAGCTTCTCTTCCAGTCTGAAGATGTTGGTAGCCATCTCTGCTACTAGTCAATTGTCCAAGTCTGCAAAGTGTCCCAAGGTCTAGGAAGACAACAGTAATCTGCCTCTTATTGGGATCTTCACATGCTAAGCTCTGATACCATGTTGAATTTTAGTATTAGCATGTATTCTTTTAAAATTTTGCAGACTGTAAGATAACAATAGACAAATGCAGTAGATACATCAAAACATCACACACACTAAACACAAGTGTTTTTCACAGGGAAACCTTTAAAGGACAAAAACCCCGAAAGCATTAGTAATTCATCTCTTAAATGAGATGACTTGAGTTCCTTCAATCTCAGAATTTTGAGATGAATAATCTTCAATAATTCTCAAACCCTAATTGGTTTGAACCACCGATCAAAAATCCACAAAAGATGATTTTAACAAAAAAAACCAAATTAGGGCTTCCTGCCCTAATTTCTTCATGCTGCCCAAAATCCCAGATTTGTTGCCCGGGATAGTTTTCTTGCTGCCTGGAATTGTTGTTGCCTACCCGGCCTGCCCGAAATGCCCAGACTGTTGCCTGAGATAGTTCTCTTGCTGCTTGGATCTGCTACTGCCTGCCCAAACCTTGTTGCTGCCTACCCGGATTGTTTCTCCCTGCCTAGACCCTGCTGCTGCCTACCCGAACTGTAATGGGATGCCTGGAAGCCTGTAGCAGTCTGTCAAGTTGCCTAACAAGCTGCCCAGATGTTGCTGGCAGGTGATGGCAGCCTATTGAAGTTGCTCGAGTTGGAGGAAGGGTTGCCCGAGGTGAGAGGAGGCTTCCCGTGACTGTTGACGGCTAGAAGGAGGCTGCCTGTGATGCTGTTGAAGCTATAGTGAGGGTTTGGTAGTGCCCTATCCCAAAGCTTGAAGACCGTGATTGAAAAAGTAAACCCTAGCAGACTTAGGGTTAGGCTGTAGATGCCCAACAGCTAGGGGTGTGACTATATTAGATGTAGATGCCCTAGCTAAAAACCTTCATGCTAGGGCATAAACACAAGAATTTTCTTCTCTTCAAAGACCACCGAAAATCTTCATTTGGCGCAGCTTGATGATCATGAGCAAGTGTGTATAAATGAAATGGAGTTGATCTTCTTTTATAGCGTTTGAATCAGTGTTACAAAAATCGGCGATTTATCGCCAACATCGCAAGATATTGCGATATCTACTTGCCAGCGATAATATCAGCAAACATCGCCTGATATTTTCGGTGATATTTACGACGATGTCCACTCAGAAAAATCGCAATTTTTACCAAAAAAGCGCAAGTTGAACCTTTTTTTTATGGCCAGGTGAATAAAGGTTAAAAATGCCTTGTTTTTTGTGTTATTTGTTTGTTTCGTTGCCAACAGGAGCGAGGGTTTGGTCGCTGACAGGAGTGAGGAAGAAGGAGAACCAAGAATCAGATCTGCGTGGAGGACCAAGGTATGTTAGTATTGTTTTTAATTTACAGTTTCAAACATTTTAATTTTAATTTATGGGTGGTGTGAGTGTCTACCGACGGACTATGGCCCGTGGGTAAGGTTTAAACGCCAACGGGCTGTGGGTGCTCTGTTTACGCCAACGGACTGTGGTCGAGTCCCGACGAATTGTTTACGCCGACGGACTGTGGCCAAGTCCCGACAAACTGTTTACGCCGGCGGAGTCGGAGACTGTGGGTAAAGTTTAATAATTATATTATATATAATATATATACTATATAGTATATATCATGTATCACATATTATATATATTATATATTATATATAATATATAATTATAATATATATTATATATATAATACAGTATACTTTAGTAACCAGTTACGTGAATATAGTAAACTGTAATATACATTAAAATTTAAATTTTAAAACATTTAGTCATTTACAGTTTAGTAATTTACAACATACAATCATGCTTACAGTTTAGTAATTTACAGCATACAGTCATTTACAGTTTAGTAATTTACAGCAAGATTGTATTTTTTTTTAATTTAAAATTTAAAATTTTATTTAAAAATTAGTATATTATATTAAGTTTAACTATAGAAATGTAGAATTCTAAAATAATTTTCTGTATGTCTGATTTGCAATTATTTGCAATGAAATTCACTAAAAAAACCTTTTTTTTTTATGTTACAGGGATTGAAATTTCAAGCTAGTTTCCATATTGCAAAGCTACAAGCATGCCGAAGACTTTGGATCCATTCTGGGAGTATGCAGAGCCGGTTGATCCACATAATCGACAAAGCTTAGATGCAATATGTGTGGGAAGGAGATGACGGGGGGGATAAGAAGGTTCAAATAACATTGCGCACAATTTGCAGGGCATGAGGTGGATATTTGTACAAACTCCACTCCTGAAATAGTTCATAGGGCCAAACTAGCAAGGCATGAGGTAGATATTTGTAAAAACTCCACTCCTGAAATAGTTCATAGGGCCAAACTTGCAGGGCATGAGATGGATATTTGTTCTCCACTCCTGAAATAGTTCATAGGGCCAAACTTGCAATTAAAGGTATTGCAAGAGGAAAGATGAAAGGGAAGCTTTGAGGCAGGGACTTTGGCATGAGAGCAGCATCAGGATCCGAGACAACCAGACACACTTTAGGGGGAGTGGGGAGTGAAACCTTATCCTCATCTTCCGTCATGCCTTCAACGACACATTCTACTTCTCACTTTTTGTCGAGATCTAGTCCTGGTGAACAACCAGATATAAAGTCAATGTACAAGATAAAAGAGAAAAAGGAAGCAGATAAACTTGTGGGTCGATGTCTTTTGTGGAGTGATATTCCATTCCACTTTGCGAGGAACCCATTCTATGTGCCTATGTTCGAAGTTGTTGTTATTGTTGGGTCAGGGTATAAGCCCCCAACTTATGAGGAGTTGAGAGGGCCCATCCTTGATGATGAAAAGGTCGATTGCACTTCTAGGTTTGAGGAGCTTCGACGTTCATGGGAGGCCACAGGATGCATCATGATGTCAGATAGTTGGAGTGATAAGAAGAGTAGGACCCTTCTCAACTTCTTGGTTCATTGTCCTCAAGGCATAATGTTTATAAAATCCGTGGACGCATCTACATTGGTCAAAGATTCAACATTACTATGTCAGTTGTTGGATGAGTTCATCCAGGAGATAGGTCCGCAACATGTTGTCCAAGTAGTAACAGACAATGCTGCGAATTATGTGGCAGCTGGTAGGATGCTTATGGAAAGGCATTCAACTTTGTTTTGGACACCTTGTGCAGCACATTGTATTAACTTGACCTTAGAGGATATGGGGAAGATCCAGTTTATCAAGGATGTCATTCATTTAGCAAGAACCATCACCAAATTTATATACAATCATGCTTCTATGATTAGCTTGATGAGGAAGTTCACTCATGATAGGGAGTTGGTCCGTCTTGCCATCACTCGGTTTGCCACTTGTTTCATCTCTCTTCAGTCTCTCCTTACTTCTATGTGGGGCTTGCATACTATGTTCCTTTCAATTGAGTGGCGTGCTTTATCAATTAGCACTAAACCGGAGGAACATGATATATTCAGGCTAGTGTCATACCAGGAGAGCTTATGGGATGGGGTGAAGGAGGTGTGTACTGTATGTGAACCTTTGGTAAGGGTTCTACACTTGGTTGATAGAGACAAGCCCGCAATGGACTACTTGTATGAGGCCATGGATAGGGCCAAAGAGGCCATTAATGCCTACTATGAGGACAAGGGGGAAGAGGGGCAAGCGAAACAACAATTGATATGGGAGGTGATTGATCAACGATGGAACAAAACACTTCATCGCCCCACTCATGTTGTAAACCTATTCCTCAACCCCGCATTCTCTTACTCATGTGGCTTCAACTTTGATGCAGAGGTAATGGATGGGTTCTTGGAGTGTGTCCAGAGGATGGTGCCAAGTGCAACTGATCGTTCAGAGATTTCCAAAGAGTTGGAAATCTATAGGAGGGCCATGGGAACATTTGGCTTTGATATGGGTATTAATGACTGACAGGAAGAACATAATGCCAAGTAAGTTTCACCTTGTTTCAAAATTTAATTTCATTGCTTTCTTTGTTTTATATTTCAAATTTTCTATGCCTTCTGTTATGTTTCTCCAATTCAATGTAGATACTTGGTGGGAAACCTATGGAAGACGAGTACCCCATCTCCAAAAGCTTATTGTCCGGATCCTAAGCCAAACATGTAGTTCTGATGGTTATGAGCGCAACTGGAGTGTATTTGAAAAAATACACACCAAGAAGTGCAACAGGTTTGAGAATTTGAAATTAAATTCTAAATTCATTATAACTTGTAATTTATGTCCCATGGGTAATTTATGTATTCTAAATTCTAATTGGATAAATTTATGGTCATCATACAGGTTGGATGCCTAATGCCTGAATGATCTAGTGTACGTCTCCTACAATCTCAGGTTGTGGATGAAGCAGCTTGAGAAAAAACCTGAGGTGGAGGCCATTTCATTAGATGACATTGACACCACTGCTGAATGGAGAGTGGAGATTGAGGAACCTATTATGGAGGCAGCCCCTGATTGGTTAGAGGATGATACATAGGACAGGGAGACTGAGACATGGGACGATGAGTGGTTAGATGCGTCTGAGATTGTGCCACCATCATAGCCACCAGTTGCACAGCCTCCAGTCACACAACCACCAGTCGCACAGCCACCAGTTTTTGTTTCACAGGCACCAGTTTCACAGCCACAGTCTCAGTCAGAGGGAGCCAGATATATGGGCAATGGTAGCAGTAGCAAGGGTAGAGGACTTGATGAGGGTCCAATACCTCATCATTCTTCTAGTTCTTCTATAGTACATCAGTTTCCAGACACTTCTAGAGTACGAGGAAGTCCACGACGAGTACCAGAATCACTGAAAGAAACACAATTACAAGATAGACACAGTATTTATCCTAGGAAACCCTCAAGGGGAAGAAAACCCAACAAAACTTCCTCTACATAGATGTACAAGATAAAACCCCAAAATAGGTATTCTCCTCCTTGCCGGTATGTCTCTCTCTCTCTTCTATGCGCTACACAAGTGTGAGTCTGTGTTCAAATGAGGAACAAAACACCTCTATTTATACTATTTTTGTCACTTGACTTTTACCCTAACAAGTCAGCCCCACTAAACTGACTGGGCCGACTTCACCTAGGAAATCACAAAACAATATTATATTATATTCATTAGGGTACTATTGACCCGACTTACAATGGAGGCTTTACCTCCTGACTCTATGATGACCAATTACAATAATAACATCCCAGCGAAGGAATAGAACATCTCCCTTGGGGTACATCAGTAAAATACATTTAGAATATCCTTTGAAGTTACAATATTTCAACACTCCCCCTTAACAAGAAGGGTATTCTACTGTCAACAACATCATCTACTATAGGAGTAATGAGAGAGATTATCTTCAGCAATATCAAGGTAATACATCTATACGTCATAGGAATTTTTCAACAATCATCAATAACTGGAACAGTTACTCTTTAATTTCTTCAGTGTTGGAACACCATCTTCTACAGCACTGAGTCTTCATCTTGTTCAGCACTTCAATCTTCTCGATCCTTTGCAGCAGCACTTCGATCTTCTCGATTCTTTACAGCAGCACTTCGATCTTCTCGATCTTTTGCCACAACACCACCTGCAATACACATGATCCCTTTGCGGGATGATCAATCCCTATCACTTTAGGACATAAGTCCAAGGATGATGCAATCCTCAACAACCTACTCCCCCTTAACGAGGAGGGTCCATAGTATCGACCAGCCGAATCGTCCGCAAATGAATGTAGGACCATATCGTCTACAACAGAATGTAGATCTCGTCCACAGATGAATGCAGGACCTATCGTCAGCAAGGACTCATCATAGACGATCCTCAGCTTGTTAGGGATAGGACCACTCCAAGCGAGTGTTATACTATGACATCTGCATGTGCATGTAGGCACACTCTCCATGCCAAAGTATCGTCTGCAAGTGCAGATCTCGTCCGCACCTAAATGCAAGACCTGTCGTCTGTAAGGACTCATCGTAGAGCATCCTCAGCTTTAAAGCTAGGACCACCCCCAAGCGAGTGTTATTCTACGGCATCTACAAATGAATGTAGGTACACTCTCCATGCAAGAATATCGTCTGCAACTGCAGATCTCATATGCACCTAAATGCAAGGCCTGTCGTCTGTAAGGGCTCATCGTAGAGCATCCTCAACTTTAAAGCTAGGACCACTCCCAACCGAGTGTTATTCTACTGCATCTACAAATGAATGTAGGTACACTCTCCATGCGAGAGTATCGTTTGCAGGACCATCCTTAGCCGATAAGAGCTCGGACCACTCTCAAGAACAGAGTGTTATTATCTGTATGACCATCCTCAAAAGAGGATACTATCATTCACAAGTGAATGTCAAACCTTATCAATATCTGCAGGCGCACTTGGCCTCTTGGAGCATCACTGCCATCCCATAATCAATGACAGTCTCGTGATCACTCCCCCATTCTAGGGAGGATCCATATCATCAACCTGTTCCGCCTTTGTCCGAGGAGGGCTCATATCTTCAAGAGTTCATATCTTCGACCAATTCCTCCTTTTCGAAGAGAGTCCATATATCTTCGACCTGTTCCTCCTTTCCGAAGAGAGTCCATATCTTCAACATGTTCTTCCTTTCCGAGGAGAGTCCATATCTTCATCGTTCCTCCTTGCCAAGAAAGTCTTTTCTGACTACACCAACCTTGTCACTGAAGTATTCAAACTTTACTCGAGATAGAGGCTTAGTCAACGCATCAACAGCTTGCTCATCGACACTCACATACTGGAGTTTTATAGCTCCCTTCTGTATCATATCCCTTATATAAAAATATCGGATTTCTATGTGCTATGATTTATCATGGAACACGAGATTCTCTGTCATCTTTATACAACTCTGGTTGTCACAAAGAATCGTTGTAGTATCCAACTCCATGTCAAATAGACTTGACATCAGTTTTCGAAGCCATATCGCTTCACAACTAGCGGACCACACTGTGCTATGTACTTTGCTTCAGTCGTGCTGAGACCAACATTGGACTGTTTCTTACTTAACCATGAGATCATGGCGGATCCCAGACAATAACATCCACCTGAGGTGCTCTTTCTGTCTACGGCACTTCCTGCCCAATCTGAATCCGTATATCCATACAATCTGTAGTCATGATCTCTAACATAGTATAGTCCAAAGTCTATCGTACCTTTTAGGTACCTCATCACATGCTTTGCAGCGATCAGGTGAACCCGTCTAGGTTTAACTAGATACTGACTCAAGGTGCTCACAACAAAGCATATATATGGCCTTGTATTCGTCAAATACATCAAGGACCCAATAATTTGTCTATATTGAGTGATATCCACTAACTCTGATGATTCATCAAATAACAGCTTCAAGTTGGTATCCATGGGTGTGGCCATGGCTTTACAATCCAACATATCAAATCTTTTCAAGATTTCTACTGCATACTTTCCCTGGTTCAGAAAGATTCCTTCTTGGCTCTGCCACACTTCCAGCCCGAGGAAATAATGCATCAATCCAAGATCTTTCATCTCGAATTCTTCAACTAACTTCTTCTTGCAATCTGTAATATTTTTCTCATTTCCAGTTAGAAATAAATCATCCACATAAAGCAATAGTATGACAGGTTCATCATCCATAACCTTCATGTAAAGGTTAGGATCAGCTTTACTTTTGGTAAAGCCCAAACTTGTCAAGTAGCTATCTATTCTTCCATAGCAAGCTCTAGGAGCTTGCTTTAGTTAATACAAAGCTTTTTTCAACTTACATACATGAGTCACTCTGTCTTCGACTTCAAATCCTGTGGTTGTTCGATGTAGTACCTCTTCCTCAATCACACCATTCAGGAAGGTTGTCATTACATCCATCTGGTGTAAATCCCACTTCATCATGGAAGCAAGTGTCATGATGGTTCTGATGGAAGTGTACCTTGCTACTAGAGCAAATGTCTCTTCATAATCAATCCCCTCTTTCTGAGAGGATCCTCTGGCCATAAATCTTGCCTTGTATTTTTCAATACTTCCATTAGCAGCATGTTTTATCTTGTAGATCCACTTCGAAGATACCATACTCTTGTTTTCTGGTTTGGGTACTATATCCCAAACATAATTCTTCATTATTGACTGGTATTCTTCCGTCATTGCTTCCACCCACTCTTTCTTCTGTGCAGCTTCCTCGTAGCTGGTGGGTTCTTGATCTACAAGATTACACATCAAAGCGACATAACTGGAGAATGGCTTTGATCTCTTGCTTGTTCTTGTGGAGCCTTCTGAAACTCCATACTTCTCTGCTTCTTGTATGATTTCTCTTACCCAAGCAGGTTTTCTCTTTTGAGATATATCCATAGTAGGGGGTTCCTGAGGTTCTAGCATATCATGATCTTCAGATGCTACTATTTCAGGAGAGGGTTCGGCATCTACCTTTCTAGGAGGTACATCCTCTTTAAGTACTTCTTCAAGCTGATAGCTTTTGGATTTCTTAAGAGTTGTTTCTTCATCAAATGTCACACATCCCTACTAATCTCTATATGAGGGAATCCTGAAATGTATATCCTGAAGGCTTTGGAGACTTCACAGTATCCAACAAATATTCCCTTCTTTCCAGAAGCATCCAACTTGGTTCTCTTCTCTTTCGGAATATGTACATATACTGGACAACCAAATATCTTGAGATGGCTCATTTTAGGTTTCTTTCCTGTATACATTTCTTCAGGAGTCTTGAATCCAAGAGCACCATGAGATAATCTATTCTGCACATATACAGTTGTTCTTGCTTATTCATCCCATAGATGCATGGGAAGGTCTTGGTCATGAATCATTGTTTTCACTGCTTCCATAATGGTTCTATTCTTTCTTTCTGCAACACCATTTTGTTAGGGATTGTAGGGAGTGGTTAGTTCCCTCTTGATTCCAGCTTCTTTGTAGAATGCTTCAAATTCTTTTAAAGTATATTCTCCACCATTATATGATCTCAGTGTCTTGATTCTTCTTTCTGAATGGTTCTCTATCAAGGCTTTGAATTCCTTGAATTTCCCAAACACTTCACTCTTGGTCTTCAAGAAGTATATCCATGTCTTTCTTGAATAGTCATCAATAAATGTGACATAATATTCATATCCACTTAAAGATGTGGAGGGCATAGGACCACATATATTAGAATGAATTAATTCCAACGTACCTTTAGTCTTTGTTTCACTTTTCGGAAATGGATTCTTGATGTTCTTTCCTCTTGCACATCCTTTGCAAGTTCCTTCATGACCAATCTTCAGATCTGGTAAACCTGTTACCACCCTGCTCACAGAGGGTAGCGCTTTGTAGTTGATGTGAGCAAGCCTTCTATGCCATAGTTCACTTAAGCTAGTGGTCTCATGGACAAGGGTTGTTTCTGGATGCCCCTTGAGTTTGTACAGTCCTCCTTCTTCACCAATGACCACAGCATCTTCAAGTGTCTTTCCTTTGGTACACATGAGTACTTGTCCATCTATAAAAGCAACTCTATATCCTTTCTTATCTAGTGTTGAGATGGAAAGTAGGTTCTTTTTCAAACCTGGTACATAAAGTACTTCCTTCATCTTCATGGAGGTTCCAGAATCAAGCTTGTAGCTTGATTCAACAATGCCTTTGATGGGATATTGATAGTCATCTCCTAATGATACTTTCTGAGGAGAGTTTTTTTCTTCAAGTCTTGACAGAGTTTGCTTCTTCCCTGTCATGTGCTTTGAAGCACCACTATCAATAAGCCATGTATCTTCTCCAAGTGTTACAGACCCAGAGAGTGCAGAGAATAGTACATACTCTTCTACATCTTGTTTTGCTTGTCTCTTTCGAGGTCTTTCTTCTTCTTCTTCATCCTCATCTTCAGCTAGATAGGCATGATGTCTTTTGTTGTTCTTCTTCTTCAATGGACACTCTCTAGCAAGGTGTCCTATCTTATGAGAATTGTAACATTGATATTTGGAGTAGTCTTTCTTCTGACTGTTTTCTCTTTTCCTTTGAAACTTCTTTAGAGGTATATAATCCTTGTGACTATCCTTCTTGAAGTTTGATTGTCTTCTTCTTTTGGTATGGGTGGCTAGAGCTTGATCATCTTCTTTAAGTAGATCTTCTATGTTAGCTACTCTAGCTTCTTCTTGGATGTAATCTTCCCATACAATGTCAAACTTCATACTTTCTTTTCTGGCACACAAAGTCTGTATGAATGAATCCCAAGGTCTAGCGAGACCATTGAGAGCAGTCATAGCTAGTTCATCTTCATCAAGGGAGTCTCCAATGGCACTTAGTTGTTCCCTGAACTGGATTATCCTTTACTCATCTTGGTACCCTTCAACTAAACTCTCAAATTCATCTTTCTGTTCATGTTCTTTCCCTCATGCATTTTGGAAAGTGCATCATACATTTGCTTTGGTGTCTTCTTAGATGACACTTGAGGGATCAAGTGATCTTTGATAGAATCAGCGATCATCCTCATCGCCTTGATTAGGTCTTTTTAATGCTTCTCCATAGCTTCATCTTCTTTAGGTTCTGCAACTTCATCCTTGATGTATTTTTCAAGAACATTCTCTCTGAGAATGAGACCAATCCTATACTTCCATGCTAGGAAGTTTTCTATGCCTTCCAGCTTGTCCTCAAGCTTAGTGCTTGGCGCCATCTTATCCAGGAGGTCACTAAAAATTGAAATTTCTCAAAATGAAAAGTTGACCTTACCAAGAGATGTGCTTGACTGAGGCGAGTTGGTTGGTCCACTTGGTTTCTGGAGATCCCAAATCTTCATCCTTCAAAACTTGCTTGTGAGATTGTAGTTTCTGTCGATTTCTGGTTTTGGTTTTCTGTAGTTTTCTGGTTCAGGGCCAAACTAGGGTTTGACTTTCCCGAAACTTTCTCAAAAACTTCGATCTAGAGCTCAATATATGCGCTATAGGGAGGCGCAACTTTCTATGCAAGCAGATCTTCAAAATCCCAAATTTTGCAGAACCCCTAATATCTTCCAGAGGGAGAGGAGAGAGAGTTTCACCTTGTGAAAGTTGTTCTATTAAGGCTAGCTCTAATACCATGTTAAGATTTCATATGCTTAGCTAGATATCATTAGTGTTTAATCCAAATTCACAACAGTAGCATATGCAGAATCACTGAAAGAAACACAATCACAAGACAGACACAGTATTTATCCTGGGAAACCCTCAAAGGAAAGAAAACCCAACAAAACTTCCTCTCTATAGATGTATAAGATAAAACCCCAAAACAGGTATTCTCCTCCTTGCTGGTATGTCTCTCTCTCTCTCCTATGCGTTACACAAGTGTGAGTCTGTGTGTTCAAATGAGGAACACAACTCCTCTATTTATACTCTTTTTGCCGCTTGACTGTTACCCTAACAAGTCGGCCCCACTAAACTGACTAGGTCAATTTCACCTAGAAAATCACAAAACAATAGTTAGGGTACTATTGACCCGACTTACAATGGAGGCTTTACATCATGACTCTATGATGACCAATTACAATAATAACATCCCGACGGAGGAATAGAACATCTCCCTTGGGGTACATCAGTAAAATACATTTAGAATATCCTTTGAAGTTACAATATTTTAACACCTACAACATAACAAATTCGGTTGCACTACACTGATCTTAACCTCAAATTTGTTGTTAATGGACATGGAAGGCCCAATGTTTCCACTAGATAATCAAAAGTGTTAATACATGATTCTTTTTTGCCACAAATTAATATAACACAGCGAGGAAAGCCAAGAAATGCATAGCTCTACCCTTAGAAGACAAAAATAGCTAATGGATTATGAAATCTGTGCAGTGAACAAAAAAAAACTAGAACTTCTAAAAATACACATTGTTATAAATGCTTGCTAGAAATCTAATTTTCTTCAGTAAGGAAAACACCACAAGCAGTGTCTGGTAGCTCTTGATTGATACCCGATAGCATGGGTTGTGTGACCAGATTCCATATGAATCACAACAACTGCATGGTTCTTGCAAATCTAATCTCTTTCGCCGCTAAAAAATAATTATCACTTGAAATAAACTTTCTAAAACTAAAAAACAAAAGATCATGGAAAGTTACCATTGCTCATGTGTATAGAGGTCAAATGGATTTGTACGAATTGAAAATTCAAACCGATAGATAAAAATCATGGCTCTAATTCGTTTAGCACGTGTATGCTTCATTTCTTATTTTGTCAATACTCTTTAAGAATAAAACATAGTTGCTCAGCGATGCGTATTGATTCATGCAAGGAGTGCTTCAATAAAAATTGTGGTTGTGACAGCACGAAAATGGGAAGGTGGTTGGTTTAATCTCCGCATCTCCTTGGTAGCTCAACTTTCCTTAATTTTATTATAAAAAAAAAGCTAGCTCGATACAAAAATCCGTGGCAGTAGCTTATATTATGCGACGGATCTTATTACGAATTCATGGGTCGATTCCGTGGCATAACTAGCAACATTTAACTATGCAACGGCTCTTTGATTAACCATTCTAATCCAATGTTACAAGAACCGGATCGAAAATGGTAAAACCAGTCGGTTTGGCCAGTTTTAAACCCTTGCCGATCCAAATGGCCCTCGTTGAATTTTTTATCTATTTCCAGATTTTGACAATTATTTCACAATGATTTTCAAGCATTCATTTCATCCCACAATTTTCATTGAATAATTGCACACTAAAAATTTCAACTTAGATTGCAACGAAAACAAAGGATTATAGAAACACAACCATTCACAATAGACACATGAATTTTACCTTGGAAAACCCAATAGGGAGAAAACCCATCAAACTTTTCTTAGAAGAAATCAGTCCAATTCAAGTACGATACCATTCATGAAGAGAGAAACCCTAGAACATAAGAGTGTGCCCTCTTCCAAAGAAACCCTAGCGAATATCTAGGGAAATATAGCAAACCTATAATAAGAGATAAGAACCCCAAAAATTGCTCCTTGTGATCTTCACTAGTCTTCCTTGAAAAGCATGCCCTTATGTAGCAAAGATGATCTTGGATGATAAGTGAAAATGAAATGTTGGAGTACTTTATTTACATTCTTCAGTTCACTTGACGTTTTCACTAGTGGGGCTAACTTGTCTTCGTGTTGGGGCCGACTTGCTATTTTGATCTTCATCTTTCCTTGGGACTTCTTCAATGCTGCCTAAGACTTCTTCAATGGTTGACTTGACTTCTTGGTTATTTCTTCATCATAGAAAAGTTGTCATTCTTGAATCTCCTCACATGCACGTCAATTCACGCATAAAGCTCTAATGTTGATTTGACCCCACTCTGAGAAGTCTTGGACACTTCTTAGACCTATGTCAAATTCAACATTAGATTAGACTTATAATGGGATGAAATCCCCTATCAAATAAACAGGTCAACTCACTCTAATATAGAATAGATCACTCTTTTGCAGAGCACTCATTCACGAAGTTTGCAATGCGACCTCTAGCTTTATTCACTCTTAGCCACTTCTCATAGCTAATTAAGGCTAAGCACCTCGAGCCTTACTCACTCTTAGTCACTTCTCATGACTAATCAAGGCTACGTCGAGGCCATCCTCCACTAGCCATTGGTCAATTCACATGACGCCTCTGAGAGAACGTATGCAGAATGTTGCTCAATGTTGTAACCTGGAGAAACATCAACAACCCTCTCAAACCAGAAACGATCAATGACTGATTCCATATAAAGTTGTACAACGACACTTAAAAGGGCATTTTTTTTTTTTTTTAAATCAAAAAGTTGGTTGAATGGGGAAGGTTTTAGATAACCCTAAACCCCTAAGAGAGCTATAAAAGCAACCCTACACCCTATTTTTCTCTCACACTATTCATTTGAGTATTTTGAGTTAAGAATCATTCTTGATATTCCTGGAAAATGTAGCAGCCTTGAAAAAGTATGCTAAGTACTTATATTAGTCCTGGTTATATCATCATAACAGCAATAAAATACACCAATCAGCAGTAAAGAGGCTTTGAACGGCTCTAATAGCAATTATGAGATAACTATGTAGTTAAAGGAAACTTTTGAGGGCATATTCCAAGGTGACAGTCTATTACAGCATCCTTGAAAGAGCCCTTTCAGCAACAACGGTGTCCTTAGGGAGATAGACATATGATTCAAGTGAAATATGCTTAGTATGGCACCTAGCAAAATACATACATGAGCTCTTTTTCTAGTAGATCTAGACACACAATGCCTTGAAGGAAAGGCATCCTTATGCTTGCCACATTGCTTAGAGAATATTTTGTTCTATGCTCATCCAATGAGCCATCCCCTATGGGTGATCATGAGGATTCAGATGATCCTGTTATATGATTAGATTGTGTAGTCTTTACTATCCTAGTCTAGGACTCTAGAGTTATTTTTGGACTATAAAGGCCATTTAGAGCCTTTTTGTTGATGTGTTTTGATTCAGATATGGAGTGCACTTAGTGCTATTTTGGTTGTACACACTCTTACTTGTTATATAGATGAGAAATTTTGCAAATTTGTGTATAATCGTTTGGATACACATGGATGCACATGAATATATATATATATATAATTTTTCAAATTTGAATATTTTATGTATTTTTGCTGACCAATTTTGTGATCCGATTTTTTCCCCGATTTTGGTCCAATTCTGATCCTTTTTTGGTTTTTGGGGTCAACCGAACCGACTGTCTATTTTGTTCTGTTCATCTTGTTCTAAGCTGAGCCTTAAATTTTTGGCCTCATGGTGGCAACTTCTTTGAAAAAATCGAACAACAACTTCAGATCGTTGATCGCAACGAATATCAACTTGACTGCTTAATATCTCGGTGTTTATAGAAGATTGTGTGGCTTATTAAATCGTGGCTTTGACCATTGTTCTTCCATGGGAAACGGTGACCCCGTTCCTTATCAAATGGTGGTTGTGATTCTAAACATGGGCTTTGAAAGGACAACTCATGGCACCTTTCTTATAGGGGTGGCTTCCTTTATTTTTACAGTGGGAAATGGCTTTTATCCCTCATCGATTATCTCTCATCTACATGCCTCTAATCTTCCAACCATTATACCGTATCCCGAAAACTAAAAAAACAAGGAACCCTAAATAGGGTTACGTCAACGAAGACATGAGAGCTCAATAACACAACATAAGATTATTATGAGATAGTACAATACTGCTTTACATTGAGAGTGCTCGCTCTTATAAAGAGACTGAGTAACCAAAACCCTAACCGTAATACGTCAACCCTAAGACGCTTAAAATACTAACCTCTGTGTATCCTTATATCTTAATAAAACTATCTAGGAAAAATCCCATCACTGATGAGTACCCTATTGATGACACATCCAATATTCCTATTTCATATATCTCTTCACTTCTTTAGAATATTCTCATTAATGTCTCATCCAGTGTTTTAAAAATCAATCAACTCGAAACCCAAACCAACCAAGTTGACCAATTTAACCCTCATCAATTTTGAACTAGTACAAAAGTCGACCTGGAGCCCAGTTTGGTATCGAACCGACCAAGTTAGACTTTGATTCAACTATTTCAGCACCAAACCAGCTTCAAACTAGTTCGTTCCGCATTAACTTGACCAAGTTAATCCAATAATGCCCATGGTGCACGCTTGATGTCTAGACATAGATGTTTTAAAAAAATTGACCAGTTTTGTGCTAGTGACAATGAAGTCAAAAATATTGAATGGTAATGTTAAATTCTAAAAGTAAAGGTGACATTCTCCTTATCTTTCATTTTCTATCCTTTGACTTAAATTTTTGACATTACCAGTAAATGTTTCAGGATGTTTGAAAGTGGTTCCAACCTCATTGGACTTCATATGCAAAAACTATAATTTTAGATCCCATTAAGAATCCAACAAAATTAATAGTTTTTAGTATTTAAGGATTGCATTGTTTCCAGTGGATTCTACACTGTATGAGGGTAAGGGATTGGAATTTAATCAAGCACATCAACTCTCTATGTACCATGATATTGGTGTTGTTGATGCTTGATTGTTGAAGTTGATTGAACTACTCTATCATGACCTTAATAAAAATGTACCCTTTAGTCAAGCAAAATCGCTTATTAAGCAAGGGAAGCTTTTTCCACCTTATTTTAACGCTTGAATTAGGAAGTTTCATCAAAAATTGTAGGGTGTTGACTAATGTCCTTGGAGGATCAACTTTGAGATCCGTGGCTGGGGCAAGGGCTAGAGACTAGAGGAGGGAGGAAGATGGTGGTATAGATTATTAGGATTCCAATATAGGCAATGATTTTAATGATTATGTATTTTCAATTTTGATTCAGATATGTATCGCTCTTGGTACCATTTTGATATATTCACCCTTACATGAATAGACTTTGCATATTTTGTCTCTAATCGTTTGGAATCATAGTTTGAAATGTTAAATATATTTTTTTCATTAAATTGTAAAATTTTATGTCTTTTTAAATAGTCCGAGTCACTGAAATCAAACCACTTCGATTCATTGTCGGTTTTGGTTCCCATCCGAGTTGACAATCAACCGGTTCAACTCTTGGTTCCAAGTTTTAAAACATTGGTCTCATCCATGCTGAAATTTCATTGCACTAGGCAATTAATGCAAATCTGAAAATTTACCTACTTCCCAAATAGTTCCTCAAATCATAACCCTAGAAATTGTATTCTTTAGGATTGCTGTAAATTAATTTGTAAAACAGCAAGGGAACAATCACAATAATTCACTTCTAGCAACCCCAAAATTCATGACAATTAAAAGAGAAAAGATACCAATCATTCCAATGGCAACATCACATGCATAAACTGGATCTAAAAATTGTTCTTATAAAGCAAATTTAAAATCGAACACAACAACAATAGATGGTTTTGTACTATTATCTTCAATCTCAGTGTTAAGTCCCTCTACAGTTTTCTCTTAAATGTGTCAAATCAACAAAACAATGAAAAGCTGAAAATAACCATCCCAAGAAAATAAAATGTTGAAATCAAATCTGCAATATACACAATATGTGGACAGCTCAAAATTTTATATATATATGCTCAATGAATGAAGTACATACATACCTTAGCCTCCTCTCATGGCTAGGGAAAAATCCAACCACCCAAGGTGCCCTAGCTAGGGTTAGTCAACAAACTCTAGCTCCTCCAAGCGCAAGAATCCCTCTAACACTATCTCCAAGGCACGAAGTGCTCATCTTCTTTCCCAAATACATCCAAGGGTTCCAAACCCAAATATCTAGCCTCCAAGGGATAAAACCTTAACCCTAAAATCCAAAATGGTCCAAGGGACCAAGAAAACCTAGCACCCAGGAGAGAAAGATCAAATGTACAAAGATATCAAGAGAGAAATTGTCCACCAACTCCTCATATGCACCAATAGGGTTTACTCATGAACCCTAGTGCATCATTAAGAGAGCACTCCAAAGGAGAGATACAAATGAATGTGTAATGTGGTTTGATCTTTCGAAAGACTCCAATAACTACAAAACAATCATGGTTGGCCACACTTTGTCCAATCTATATGCTACAATCCTACATATATAGCTTTCTGAGGAGCTTGAGAGAAGATGGCTTAGAGCTACACAACATGCGGGCTTCCGACCAGCACATCAAACCATTGATCACATTCTTATGCTCTAAGCCATCATTGAGGAGGCACGTCACCACTCTTCAAAATTCTATTGTTTCTTTGTAGACTTCCAGAAAGTGTTCGGCTCTGTCCCCAGAGTGGCATAACTCCAGAGGCTCCGAGACATTAGCATTTCTAAGACCCTTTTGACTACCATTATGAAATTATATGAATCAGCCCTAGGTCATCTTCACACAACCCAAAGGATTTCAGATTTCATCGAAAGTACCATTGGGATTAAGCAACGGTGTCCACTCTCCCCCATTGTATTTGGCATTTACATCGATGAGCTGGAGTCTTTCTTATGGGAGCACATTTAGGATGGCGACGAGTGCCTTTATGAGGTCTTGATCTCTATTCTTCTCTTCGCTAACGACGTGGTCCTCTTGGCCTCATCTCCAAAGGGTTTGCAGAGACAGTTAGATGCTTTGGCCCTCTTTTGTGATCTTCGTTAGTTGATGGTCAACTAAGGTAAAACCAAGCTTATGATCTTCAACGGATCAAAGAGGCTAATCACTGATCTTTATTTCTTCTTTAGAGGGGAGGAAATCAGGATCACTAGCATCCATACCTATTTGGGAATTTAGTTCACAGGACCTCGTTTCATCCTACGTCATGCTCTTCGGCCCCAAGTTAATAAAAGATACTGATCCCTAGCCCTTCTAGAGAAGCAATACTTCGAACGCCATTTTCAAGACATCTCATCTAAGATGTTTCTCATGGATACTCTCATATGAACCACAGTCGTCTATGACTCTAAGGTGGGGGCATGCCTACTTGATTGTGATTGGGCCTTAACAAAGAGAGTACATATCCGCCTCTTTCATCGCGTCATCAGATGCAAACAGACAGTACCTCATCCCATTCTTCTCGTAAAGTTTGATGCTCAATCTTTTCAGCTTGAGGTTGTGTTCAAATTTGACGCTCTCTTACACTGTCTTCGGATCTTCACCAACACAATTAAGGAACGTGATCATTACCCATACTTGGCCTATCTCTTTTCAAAGGCCATCGCCTCAGCCAGCCCTTCAAGCCAATCTAGATGCTGGTTTGTGGGCATTGCAGATCTTCTAGCATCTCTGTCGGTATTGAAATGGGCCTACTTCCTCCTTTTGGGTATTCCTTGGACGAGCATTGATGCCTCTTACCTACCAGGCAGAAGCTGAACAAAACCATTGGAGATGACATTTATAGATAATTTGTGCAAGTTACTCGGATCAACCCTCAAAGGGGGTTACATCCCAAGATGGCCTTCTACGCTATGCACTTTTTGGATCTGAGGGACGAGCTCATTGTTCAACCCCCTTACAGATTCCGCCATTGGGCGCATAGTCTTCATATTCCTTTAGGTCAATTTAGAGTGGGCTCTCACCGTCTCCGGGTATAGATAGATCACCAACTCAACCAGTCAGACAAGATCTGCAAAGTATGTCACCTTTGAGAGGTTGAGACCAAGGAGCACTTAATCTTTCTTTGCCCTATTTACTATGAGATTCGTTGGCGATTTCATTGTCATTTCAAGGACCATCTCACAAAGCTCTAGACTTTGACAATATTCTTCAGATACCCCAAGCAAAGATGTCTAGCCTTATACTTGCTAGAGGCCCTCCAATTTCGCTCCTTCACCCTCCAACAACATTCACAATCAAGACCAAATTCCATTTGTTGTTGCCTAAAACACACTTGACTGTGGAAAAGTATTACAACCACTAGGAGTGTTCCTGAGGGAAACTATGAGTTTAGAACCCAATCTCACCTCGATTCCTAACTCCTCCGTTTAGACCCAAGTCCTAAAACGGTCAAGGGGGGTAGTCCCTATTTACTATGTTTCAAAGGTTGTATTTTAGGAGTTAAAAGATGATTATGTTAATTTAAGTTTTATGACAATCAATCATACTGAAATGCAATAATTTCAAATGAGAGGCAAATCTTTCTTTATTTGTAAACCAAAAAAAATTGCAAGAGAAATATAGTATTACTTAACCAGTGCCTTCCTGAATCGGGCTATAGAGTCACAAGCAAATATTACAATGAAATTGCCAAAATGCACAAATTGCTCTAAATCGTTCATTAACAATAATCAAAAGACCACATTTATCAAATCTAAAATACTTTAAGCAAATGAACTAAAGAGTACGAGATGAGCTTGAAGTTGAACTGAACCAAATAAACAATGACTACAATAGTAAATAAAACAAAAGATCGTGATGTTGTGCAAGTGGTCCAATAGATTTTAATTTATTTAAGGTCTTTCTTCAACTTAGGGGATTAATGTGTTTGCATGAGAAAATAAACCAACTAACTAATGTGTCTACCTCCAACCCTTATTCCTCAACTGAGAGAAATTGTTGGGTGCTCAACAAGAATGCACAAGGCTCCCTCCTAGCTCCGCAAGTCAGTCCCAAGAACTAGTCAAGTGCTCAACAGGAGGACACAAAGTGCCAAAAGGCCTCCAAGGACCTCTACCCCTCTAGCTCCACACACTAATCCTCTTTTCTCAATCTTGCTATAATGGATTGAAATGCCTATTATTCTAGCCAACTCGAATCTTCTCCCTTTCTTGTCACCTAGGGTCAGACCAACCAGCAAGGGGAGTGAATACGGGGCAAAGATTGGGCCAAGGTTTATTTTAAACGAAAGGAAGAAATTAACAATTATTAACAAAGCAAGCCAACACAATATTGCAAGGGTGGCGTAGTCAACTCACTTGCAAGGTGTGGGAAAATATAAATAACAAAAATAGAATGCTAGCCAGCACAATTTTGCAAGGATGGCAAAGCGAAAATGCTTGCAAGGTGTGGGCAAATAAAATTAAAAGAAAGAAAGAAATGAAATTCTAACTAAGCTAAAACTCAAGCCAATCAACAATTGATTATGCAAAGGTGGGCAAGCCCAACTTCTTTTGCATGCAAGGGATGGCGAACAAGGTAAACTTCAATTTAACTTAAAATGAAAAATAAGAAATCAAGTCCAAGAGACTCTCTTGGACTTGTTACACTGGTTAAAATTTCAACATAATGAAAAAGAGAAAAGAAGTGGGAAAAACGATGTTTTCACCCCTTTCTTGTGATGGCCTTGAAGCTCTTCCTTTGGGGTAGCCTTTGCACCCTTCTTGGCTGAAATTTGACAGAGTTTTGCCTTGTTTTGTAACCAAACCTGTTAAACACCAGCACACAAAAACTGATAAAATGTGCCCAAAATCACTTTGGGGAAGTTAGTATGTTAGTGCAATATATATACAAAATTTAAACAAAGTTGCCAAATGAATAATTTTAAAAGAACTTGAGTATATAAGAATTAGAATCAGATTTGAAACACTCCACAAACTAAAACTAAAAAGAAGAAATTTGTATGTAAAGAAAGAGAAAATTGGTCCTTTGTTCTTCAAAAAGTGAAGCAATGGGGCATCCAACCAAGGAATCCCACTCTGTAATCCAAATAACCTGCAACTTATAAGATTTTCACCACAACTGTTGAATTTTAGCATTAGTATATAACTTAAAAGTTTGCAGATAAACTTAAACAAATAAACAGTGCAATAAAAACACATTTATCACATCAACACAATGGACACAATATTTTTCACTGGGGAAACCTTCAAAGGACAAAAACCCCAAAAGCATTAGTAGCTCATCTCGTAAATGAGATGACTTAGGAAATTCTTCAAAAAGTTCCTCAAATCCAGATCTAGACTTTACCCACAGTAAACAGTAAAATTTATCAATAAAATTAAAAAATCAGACTGATAATTACAAACCCCAGATCCACAATTTCCGGAATTACAAAAATTTCCCAAAACAGGATTTTTCTCTCCTATCTGAAAATCTTAGACTGCCCGAAAAAACTCAAACTATACCTTTTGTCTACTGCCCGAAAAATATCAGACTGCCCGAACTGCCCAGATCTGGGCTTAACTGTTGCCTGTTGACTTTTTTACCTGCCTGATCTGCCTGCAGTCAGCCCGATCAACCCTTTTGTCTACCCGTGGCAGTCCGAGACTGTGGGGCAGCTATCTACTGCTACTGAGGTGGCTGGGCAGTTTGACGTGGGTTGGGCAAAGGCTTTAAAACCTGCCCAATGCCTCTCAGGGCTTGCTATTTAGCAGCCCGAGGTCTGTACAGTCAACCCGGGACTGCTATTTAGCAGCCCGTGGCCACGGCAGCCCTGTTAGGGTCTGCCTTAGGCTGCCCGAGGGTGCCCAAGGACCTTCAACCGTCACGATAGGGCTTGTGATGAGCTGCCCGAAGGTATACAGCCCGTGAGAGAGAAAAGACAGGCAGTCGATGAGGAGAGAGAGAGATGGCTACCTGGAAAAATAAGAAGAGTTGCCACAAAAATTATGAGAGGAAGAATCCCAAATCAGGTCTCCGTACCAAGCAGGTCTCCTTTTGGAAGGAGGAACTTCAAGTAGTTCTTCTAGTGGACTTTCAATGTTCTTAGGAACATCTGGAATTTGATCATCAAATTCCTCTTCCTCCCGCTGAATTTCTGAATTTGGAAACTCAAGTGGAGCAATTGCATCTTCCGGTCAAAGCTCTAGTGTTTTACGAAACACAGTTGTTATCACATATATAGTAACCAGGCTACCATATTCTATTTTTCAGATACAGTACATTTTTCAGCTAGATCTCTTACATATGAGATGCTGAGATGAGCAGTTTTGACGGATCATTATTTTATTAGTGGACTATTATACTCTCCCATGTCGGGACTAAGTCTCAGGACACTCAGATTCGAGGACTGATGTAGCCATTGTTAAAATGTTACCTAGGAAAAGGTGTCTTTATCATGTGTGATGTCTAGCATGGTGGGGACACATTAATATGTTGCCTAGCCTTAATGTCACTTTT
>LPNX010225992.1:485794-538357 GCA_001517045.1 Pseudotsuga menziesii
GACGGGAAAACTTTTTTTTACAGAATCCGGAGGAATAAGTAGTGAGGGTTTTGTTGACTGAGTTAATATCATTTCCAGATCTTGGTTGGCTGGTTGGCTGTTATTCCTTTTGCTTTTTTTAGTATGGCTACTGGCTTGAGGTTTGAGGACAGATTAGAGGGGGCAGGGAACTTTAATCCTTAGAAGCAGAGAATAAGTTTGTTGTTTAAAGAAGTTGAGTTGTGGGATATTGTGGAGTCTCCTGTGACTGTACCTGATAAGACTGCTGATGCAGTTGCATATGCTGATTATCAAAAGAGAAACATAAAAGCACAGCGTATTCTCATGGATGCGATTAAAGATCATGTTATGCCACATGTGTCCGATAAGGACAATGCTTATGAGATGTGGGATGCCCTGGTTAAGCTCTATCAGAGCTCAAACCAAAACAGGAAGATGATGCTTAGAGAGAAGCTAAGGGGAGTGAAGATGACCAAAGGGGAAAGTGTTACTTCTTACCTTACTCGTTTGTCTCAAGTGAGAAATGAACTGGGTGCTGTTGGGGATGCAGTTGAGAGTGAAGAGCTTGTGAAGCTAGCTCTTAATGGCTTCTCAAAGTCATGGGATACCTTTGTTCGTGGCATTGTTGCCAGAGAGAACATGCCTACTTGGGAGAGGCTATGGGATGATTTTGTTCAGGAGGAACTCAGAGAGAGAGGGAGTTCCAGTCAGCAGCAGGGAGGAGGTGAGGAGGAGAATGTGGCTCTTCTTGCCAAAGGGGGCAAGAAGAAGAAGCAGACCAAGAAGGGGCCCAAAGCTGGGGCCAAAGCAGGAGGTGAGGAAAAGAAAGACTTGTCCAAAGTTCGTTGTTGGGCATGCAAAAAGAATGGACATTATGCAGTGACATGTCCTCAGAGGAAGAAGAATAAGGGAAAGAGTCAGACAGCAGCTACAGCGGAAGTTGATGATTTTGCTTCTCATTTCGAGAACGAGTTCTCTCTTGTGGTGTGCTTGTCCACAAGCACAGTTCTAGATGCAGTGTGGTACATAGATAGTGGGGCTTCTCGCCATATGACAGGTGTCAGAGATTGTTTTACAGAGTTCAGTTCGAGTGCAGTTGAGATGAGTGTGATACTGGGTGACGACTCAGTAGTGAGAGCAGTAGGCACAGGCACAGTTGGGTTTGAGAGGGAGTCACAGGCTCCTTTGCTGATCACTGATGTCTTGCATGTGCCAGGACTGAAGAAAAACTTGATATCAGTTTCAAGTATTGAGGACAAAGGCTTTGATGTTCTTTTCACAGATGGACAGGTTCTCATGTATCCCAAGGGATCCAGTGTCACTTCAGCCAAAGTGATCGGGGTCAGGGAGGGGAGACTATACAGGTTTTTGTTTCAGTCTTGTAGGGCTTTGTCACACACAGTTGCTACTTCAGACAGTGATCTTTGTGAACTTTGGCACAGGAGGATGGCTCACTTGCACCACAGGGCACTCAGAGTGTTGACAGAGATTGTTACTGGGTTGCCTGAGTTCAGAAAGAGAGAGCATGATGAGGTGTGCCATGGGTGTACTCTTGGGAAGTACAGCAAGGCTGCTTATCCCCGCAGTGATAGCAGAGCTACAGGAGTGTTGGAGTTGATACACTCCGATGTTTGTGGTCCCATGTCTTCAGTCTCATTGAGTGGTTTTGAGTACTTTGTCATCTTCATAGATGATTACTCCAGGAAGACCTGGATCTACTTCATGAAGACTAAGAGTCAAGTCTTCAGTATGTTTCAAGAGTTCAAAGCTCTTGTGGAGAATCAGACAGGAAAGAAGATCAAGGCATTGAGATCAGATAACGGAGGCGAATATGTCTCAAATGATTTCAAAAAATTTTGTGCTCAGGAGGGCATAAGGAGGGAGTGGACAGTACCATATAACCCACAGCAGAACGGAGTGGCAGAGAGAAAGAACCGATCTATAGTTGGGGCAATGAGATCTATGCTCCATGATCAGAGTTTACTGTTCTTTCTTTGGGCCGAGGTTTGTAGCACTGCAGTGTATCTGCAAAATAGGAGCCCACACAGAGTCTTAGGCAGCAAGACTCCAGAGGAGGCTTTTACGGGGAAGAAACCAGATGTCAGCAGGTTTAGGATATTTGGTTGTATGACTTATTCTCATGTTCCAGAGGAGAAGAGAACTAAGTTGGAGCCTACAGCCGAGAAGGGCATCTTTGTCGGTTACAGTGAGACCTCTAAATCCTACAGGATCTATATCCCGGCTTTGAGGATGACAGTGCTGAGGAGAGATGTCAGATTTGAGGAGGAGAAGGCTGTTGTGAAATCCAGGGGTCTGGATCAGGTTCAGAGTGGTTCTCAGGTACAGGATGATCTGATACAGGGCACAGGTGGTGGTTCTGGATCACAGGTTTCAGGGATTACAGGTTCACAGGTGACAGGGTCACAGGTTACAGGTCCGCAGATGACTGGGACATGGAGTTCTGGTACAGGGGTCATTAGTGAGCCAGTGACAGGATCAGGTTCAGCCACAGGTTCAGGGACAGGTTCATAGAGTTCGGGTTCTACATCTTCTAGTTCACAGCCAGGTCAGAGAGAGGATCAGTTGGACAGTTCTACTCAGGATGTTACCTCAGGGAAGAGGAAGCCCAAGTGGCTTCGTGACACCTTGAAGGAAGCAGAGACAGTGGGGCAGCCAAAGGAGGCGTTTAGGGAGGTGAGGAGGCCGGAGAAGTTTTGTAGCTATTCAGCTACAGTGAGCAGTGAGGCAGATCGGGAGCCTTCTACGTTTCAGGAGGCAGCAGGCATTCAGGTTTGGAGAGATGCCATGGTGGAAGAGTATTCTTCCATCATGCAGAACGATGTCTGGGAGATTGTGCCGAGGCCTGAGGGGAAGTCTGTAGTGACTTCTAAGTGGTTGTTCAAGATCAAGAGGGCTGCAGATGGCAGCGTGGATAAGTACAAAGCACGGTTTGTGGGGCAGGGTTTCTCTCAGATAGAGGGAGTGGATTATGATGAGACCTTCGCACCAGTGGCCAGGTATTCTTCCATCAGGTCTGTGATTTCCATTAGTGCTGAGATGGGGTGGTCTATCCATCAAATGGATGTGAAGACCGCATTTCTAAATGGGATCATACAGGAGGAGGTATATTTGGAGCAGCCGGAGGGCTTTGAGATTCATGGGCGCGATACGCATGTGTGCAGGCTGCAGAAAGCTCTTTATGGGCTTAAGCAGGCACCGAGGGCTTGGTACTCCCGGATTGACAGTTACTTGTTGCAGCTGGGCTTCACTAAGAGTGAGGCAGATCCTAACCTCTACTTTATTGTTGTGGATGAGGAGCCGCTTATTCTTATCTTGTATGTAGATGATCTCTTTCTTACGGGATCAGAGAGGCTTATCAGGGAGAGCAAGCAGAATCTTGCTTGTGAGTTTGATATGAAAGACATCGGTCTTATGCACTATTTTCTGGGAATGGAGGTGTGGCAGAGCACAGGTCGGATATTTCTTGGTCAGGGGAAGTATATCTTGGATATCCTGAAGAGGTTCGGGATGTTAGATTGCAGGCCTATGTCTACGCCTATGATAACCAACTGGAAGAAGATTGATGCTTCTGATTCTGAGTTGGTTGATCCCACATTGTATAGGAGACTGATTGGTTCTTTGATGTATCTGGTCAACACCAGGCCGGATATTTGTTTTGCTGTTAACACCCTCAGCCAGTTCATGATTGAACCTAAGAGGGAGCACTGGGTGGCAGCAAAACATGTTCTGCGGTACTTGCGTGGCACAGTTGATTACGGGTTGATGTATGTCCGGAGTGATGGAGTGAAGTTGGCAGGCTTTACAGATTCAGATTGGGCGGGCAGTATAGTTGACAGGAAAAGCACTTCAGGGTGCTGCTTTAGTTTGGGCTCGGCAGTAGTGTCGTGGTTCAGCAGGAAGCAAAAGTCAATTGCCTTGAGTTCTGCCGAGGCTGAGTACATGGCAGCCAGTTTAGCTACATGCGAGGCCATATGGCTTCGTAAGATGTTGGTTGGACTATTTGGTCATATGATTGAGACCACTGAGATTTACTGTGATAATCAGAGTTGCATTCGACTCACGGAGAATCCAGTTTTCCATGACAGGTCAAAACATATTGAGATCAGATATCACTTCATCCGTGATTGGGTTCAGAGAGGGGCAGTTCAGCTTGAGTATGTGGCCACAGGAGAGCAGGTAGCGGACATTCTGACGAAGGCTCTTGAAAAAGGAAAGTTTATAAAATTCAGAGACAAGTTGGGTGTAGTGCAGAACACCTTCCTCGGTAAGAGGGAGTGTTAAAATGTTACCTAGGAAAAGGTGTCTTTATCATGTGTGATGTCTAGCATGGTGGGGACACATTAATATGTTGCCTAGCCTTAATGTCACTTTTAAGTGTCATTAGTGTTCTAATTTTAAAGTGAGTTTCACTTTATTATAAAGTGACAAAGTGGGTCACTTTAATAAAGTGACATTATAATTTTAAAGTGAGTTTCACTTTATTATAAAGTGACAAAGTGGGTCCCTTTAATAAAGTGACATTAATTAATTAGTTGAATTAATTAATGAGGGTTAAAAGTGAACCATTGGATTAAATCTATTTTGACCATTGGATTAAAAAGTAAAAGCCTAACCCTAAATGAAAGAACAAAAACGTGAATGCAAAGATAGACTTCAATTCATTCTTACTCTACGCTGGAGGAGAGACGAGCAGAGAGAGAAAGGACGAGAGCTAGGGTTTCATCATTGGAAATATTAATTTCAGAGCAAGAAGAAAAGGGGCCGTACAGCAGAGATTGAATACTGGAGTGGCATGTTTTCCAAAGAAGATTCAGCCATTAATATTGCAGACCGTACAGAACATCAAGGGATAAATTATTGGCTCGATTTTCTAGAAAATGGACAGCAGACATTAATGATTGCAGGCCGTACTCCTTCTGGCTGTACCGTACAGCAGAGTTAAGGTGTTTCTCTTTGGCACGCATTCCAGAATCCGTACAGCAAATGATAGATCAGTCTGGCACGTGTGAAGGCAGTTCATCTCAGAGTTCTGTGGCACGTGTGAAAGGTGTTCTCCTTTGTATTTCTGTAGCAGCCGTACAGTCAAGCAAATGACACATATTTCCAAGCTGGAAATGCAAAGATGAGTTATCTTGTGTTCATTGTAAATTCTGAAAGTGCCCTAAGAAATTAATAAAAGCTCTCTATCTCTCACAGGTTTTCCCATCTTGGGTTTTTCCTGGGTCATTGACCAAAATCCCTTGTGTCAAATTTATGGTTTGCATGTTGATTTTAAAAGTGAAAAGATGAAGTAGATTTAGTATTTCATTTACAAGCAGAGAAATTTTTCATTTCCAGAATTCATTTCTTGTGAAAAATTATTTACATATGCTAAGTGGGCTGAATTAAATGCATGCTTGACTGAGATCAAAGTTAAATCTGCTAGTTTAAATTTCATCAGCCATTTAGTCATTTGCAGAGCAGTTAGTGATGCCCAGATTGGTGTTTTCTCATTAGGCAGATGATGGTTCAAATGGATTATTTGCATGGTTATGACTCGGCATTTATTATATTGTGTTATGGTTATCATTGCTCTTATACTCATCTTTGTGACATATACTAGCATTTAGTGTCATGATCTGGCGGTCATAAATATATGGACTTGGATGTATTTGTATTATTTATTGATGTCCCTACTTAGACTTGGAAGTTCCTAATCTATACTCATTGGTTTGACCCTCCCTAGGGAGATTAGAGGTAGTCATTCCCACCATACTCTGCTTGCTAGTGTTGGCTTCATTGATTCATTGTCTCCACCCATCCATTTCCTTCCAGTTTTGTTTTAGCCCGACTTACTACTTGACTTGTGGCATGGAGGACCTTTCCTCGCTAGAACATTTGTTGGACAAACCTCCCTATTTATACTGTGTCTCGGCTCTGAGTTGGTGACAGAACTTGCCTTTGGTAAGTTGGATTGTATGCCTAAATCATTCTGGTCGATTGTCCCGATGTTTGGCACTGTGCAGAACTCCCCCTGGTCACTTGAGATGTTGTTGGCTAAAACTGAAAGCTCGTGTACTACTTGTATTAGAAATATTTATATATGCGCCAATGGAAAATGTAAATTCTAAACTGTGTTTCTTAACATATGTGAGCAAAGGCCAAGAGCAATGAAATGCTAAAATACCCCGTGAAGGGTACAAGTGTCAAGCTCCAATCATGACGCAATGCACAATAGTGACCAACGGTAATGTAGCTATACAAGGCAAGTCCACACCAATCACTATGAACTCCATTCATCCTCGGAAACCAAGAACTCCATTGGAGCAGCCACCCCCTACAAGAACAATGTCAAAGCCCAGGCGTCCCTAAGCCATCTCCAATCCTCCAAACAGGAAACCAAGTTGCCACATGTCATCCAGGGCTTGTAGCCCTCCTCCAAAACGCACAATACTCCTCATATCCTGTAGGGAATTCTCCCACCCGGTGAATACTCCATGTGGCCCTCATGCAGAGTGTTCACCATCCAAGCAAGGGATCTCCAATTCCCTAAGGAAGAACATTGATCCAGTGATCATCTAAGATCTGGCATCCACTGAGCAAGCTATCACAAGTATGCATTTTCATCACAAACCATCTCTCATGCTACAATCCATCTCAGACCATCTAGCAGTTGAACATACACCATGTACCCCAAATCTCATGAACCACCACAAACACCATGTAAACACTTTCGCAGTAACCTAAAAGTCTAACAACCTAGTCCTCATGTTGTAGAAAGCAATGCTCTTCTCAACGGCTCATCCAACCCTAATGTTGAAGATCTCTACTTACCTATTCTAAAAGCACCTCATAGTTTGACTCCATTAATCGATGATAAAGAGGGAGAAACCTTCAATGATTCAACTACATCGGTTACTATTCCTTCGAATAGGTCAAGGCCTACACCAAAGTGGGATACTCCACTCTTGTTGATGAAACAAAGTTTCTTGTTGGTCCATCCACGTGCTATCAAGAGGAATCTCCTCCACCTCGGCCCTTCTTGCTCAGATTGCTCAATGTTTTCAGTAGATCCAATGCAACTAAGGTTCTTGCTGGCCCATTTGAGCACTATTGGGAGGAATCTTGTCCATCATAAAGGATTACTCAATTTCATGATGTCCTTGCTGAACTACAGCATTTCCAACCCGAATCTCTTTGGACCTCAATCTCAACTATTCATGATCTTGATGGCTTTGTGAAGAACTGATGTTTCAGGGAGGGGGATCTAACCCTTTGCTCATCAATAAGGGGGCATGTAAATCTGTAATCCTGTACAGTTACGACTTCTCTTCATCACCCCCTATTCGGCTCTGGGGGAAGTGTTGGAATTATTGGTGTAATATGTGCATGTGATCATGATGCATTCGTATGTATCGTTGTGTACTTGTAAGTTGTAACTATGGTTAAGGCCATATTTTATTTTATCTATTGTATATTGGGTGTGTGGTTAAGGCCGGCCTGGTCAAACTTGATATGTAGACTCTATAACCCTCTTGGGGTGCAATTTTTATGTGGACCCATAAACCCTCTTGGGAAGACACTTCACTAGAGTTGTGCATAAATCAACAACTCAAGCTCTCATTTGTACTATCTCATCTTGTGATCTTCTCAATCAACTATGCAAAGTATGATTAGCCTTATGATTCTTATATTTGGCATCTTTTTTCTTGTGATTGGCATTTTCTCTTGGGCGCACTTGTGCATTTCTGTTTAACTTGTGCTTGGATTTTGCACTCTCTCTAGTGTACTAGACCTATCTCTCTCTAGTGCACTTGTGAGGGGGCTATTCCAGAATTTGGGTGAGATTTGGTTCCATAGATTCTCTTGTTGACCCTTGTAAATCTCAACAAACCAGTCTGATCTGTCTGCTAAACTGTTGGGGAGCAACCTACATCTGGGAGTGGCAATTCCTCAGAAACCGCAAAGAGACAGAGTCCCCAGGGGATACAAGAAGAAATCTAAGGCACCATTGGTCTAGTATCTGAAGTATCATGGAGCTCTGCATGCTGCTTGCTCCAACCATATGGGGCAACAAACCAGTGATAGTAAACCAGGGGTGAAGACCAATGCTGTGTTCCAGAGATTACACAAGAAGAAAAAGCTGTGGTTCTGTGTTTGGGAGGTGAATAATGGGTTAAAATATTTGTGTTGAGGAGAACGTTAGAAGTTCGAACAATGTCAACACACAAATGTATATGTATACATGTGTTAATGTGTATTGATCATTGAATGTTAAATGTCAGTAACATTAATGGGATGATATTTGACCAACATGTAATAAGAAATGTTAAATGTGATGGTTCAGTGGTTAAACCACCATAACTATGAGATTGATATAAGTAATGTAGCGAGAGACGATAATTTAGAGAGAGTGGTATGTGTATGAGTCCACATGCAATCTAGTGCAATCTACTTTGACCTTGCCCTGTGATGTATTTGTTGCAGCACCAATATGAATCATTTAGTATTTTTCCATATATGTGCATCTATCATGTTGTGTGTGAACCAATATTAACAGTTATGTGGATCCATGTGCCACATCAGCTAGTCATATTGGTAAGTGCAAATTAAGCAGGGGGGTCTAATAGCTTTATTTCTAGAAAGTTTCAAAAGAGGAGGTTAAGCAAGATCTAGATTGTACTTTCTTCTCCGTTATACTTCTATAAAGAGACAATGTAACCTACTGTGCATGTGAATGGGTTTGCTTGCATAGTAAATTTAGTGTTTTGTATATGCGAAAGAATAAAGTTTCCTCTCCTGGAATAAATTAAAATGCTTAATGTAGTAATACTTTTGAAAGGATAGAAGTAAAGCTAGAGAGCTCTATCATAATATAAAAATAAAATTCATCAAATGGTTCTAAGAGTAGCAATAACGAAATAGGAAATGTTAAAGAGAAGCAATAATGAAATAGGAAATGTTAAAGAGTAGCAATAACGAAGTAAGAAAAGTTTAGTAGCAATGAGTGGACAACAAATATTTCAATAACGGAAATTTCCTCATAGCAATCTAACAAAATAGAAAATAATTTTATCGACTCCTGGAAACATCCACTGGCATGATATAAAAGCTAAAATCCAGTCTCCATAATTTTTACACTCCACATTTGGCACAATTTCAATGTCAAATGTTCCAAGGCACTATAATTACTAATATAAAGATAATACCTGAATGAGAGGATCATAGCAAGCACTATTGACTAGCATTCCCCTTCCAATTAAACAGAGTAAATGCACCTTGTGAACCAATTCTGCAAATTCCTGCAAAACGCAATGTCAAAATTCAGTAAATCCCTAAGTCTGAGAAACTCCAAAGTTACTAAAATAGAAAGCTCATTAAAATTCCTAAATCTCCAGTCATTTTTATTTTCAATTCAGTAAAACAAATTCTGGCGTTCAATCCTTACAACATTACTGACATAAAATGATAAAACAAAGACACGGTATCTAGCACATAACACCTTATCTCTTGCAGTTGCTCTTCGAATTGGGCGTTTCTTGCCCAGTTTGGAGGTATCATCATCCTCCACTTCAATAGTCAGATCCCCATTCCATTGACTTGTATGGGCACGCATAGTTTCTTCACAAGCAGCAATGTTGCCATCTTCCCAGTCAAATCCATCCCCATCCATGTTATTTTCTGATTCCATAGGAACATGTTGGTTGTCACGTCTTTCCTCTACTGAAGTGGTTTTTGCAGCATCCCCATTCACATGGCCTTCATCCTTGCCCTCTCTCCTAAGCTCAGAATCAAGATCCGTCCTGGCTTCCATTCCACAGCTGGGAAGGTTATGGAAATCACTTTCAGATAGCCCTGTTTCTGATCGCTGTCTTTGGTAAAACAAAGCATTTTCCCCCTGAATGAAAGATTTGTGTTTTTTGCTTCCCTGCAAAACCAAACTTTCTCTATATATTTTAGTATGGATGGATTGAAATTAATAAAAAACTGGTCAAGTTTATCACAGATAAACTACAGGTCTATGTATGCAGGGAAACTTGGTTAGTGTGCCAACTCCAAAAGATGGTATTATAATAAGCCATTAAGGAAGCAATTAGCTAAGTTGAAATAAGAACTAATCACACGTCCAGCTGCCACTCGGTGAAGTGGTTTAAGAATCTATAGATCTACAGTGGACACCACTACCCTTGTAATGAACAAATAACGTGTGGGTGCGCATATTATCATTCAGCAGAACTATTACCATGTATTGGGGTAGGATGTCAACATCTATCGATTCAATGGAAGACTCATAAGTGCAATGGCTACCAGCTATCCAATTGTATTTTGCATGCAATAAGAATAAGGACAATATTCAACTTGTAAGGAATAGACAGAAATGGCAATAGAGGTAAAAAAGTTGCATATATGATACTTGTATTGGGGTTTCTCATAAAGTACAAATTACCTACTCTACTATACTTCTGAGTCCTGAAAAATAACTCTTAACTTGTAAAAGCTCCCAAATCTGAAGTAGCTAGATGGAATAATAGGGGAATAGATGGCTATGTCTAATGAATGATGCACGACTATGCCTTGTACTGTTTCCTATAATACTGAATCAATAATTATCGTAAACATACCATTCCAAAGAAAAATTCAATTGAGTAATAAATTTTCATTAAAGCAAAATTTTGACAATATAGTGTGAACTACTATAAAATTCAAATAGCATAGAAATCAAGCACACACAATAATTCCAATTTCCAGGTGACCAAGTAGTATAGGCCATCTTAACATCCACATTTGTAGATTTAGACTTACAAGTAGCCTTGAAAAATGGAAGCACCCAGATTTAAAAAACAGCAAGAATGGAATTTCAGTAAACAATGGTCTTTCTCACTTTGTAAGGCACAACATCAGGTTGTGGTCTTTGTTACCACCTAAGTTGTACTTGGTAGTTTTTTCAAGAGAGCCCACAAAGTAGAACAAGTACACTTGTTCATAATCAGAGTTCAAAAGTCCGCCGGGCTTTTTCTGGGAGTCTGTTTGAAATTTTTTTGTAACACATGTTCATACCCCCTTGGGGAAATTGTAAAAAATGTCCTAGCATTTAATATTTTATAAAAGGCTCGGCTTCCCGGACTTGAGCATCAAGCCGACTAGCCCAGAGTGTTTTTTCCCTCGGTTATTATTGGTTGTTGAACAAACGACTAATAATTTTTGAGTTTTTCACTCACACCTCCAACGCTGGGGTAGTCATCTTGGTGTTTCGGCCTTAGGAGGTTATTAGAGCCTTCGTGTCTGTGTTTTTCAACATGCTAAGCATTGATTTTGAGTCGTATGGAGTCTGGACATGTGCTAGGTCCCCCTAGAGTTTCGTCAGTTTCCGAGGAAATAAAAAATTTCCGCAAAATTAGGCCATTTTTTAATGGTTTAATTAGAAATTTTCAAAAGTCAGATATGGAGTCCATTTCTGACGTGGGGACACTCGTTTTCATACTCGGAGCATCCACTTTACCTTGAGGACCACTTTCCATATCAGTCGGGCAGTCGGGGCCCGGAACACCCCGTGGAGAATTATTTAGCTAAAAATGCATCAAAAGAGCATTTTAATGCTAAGTTACACCATTTTGGCATAAGAGACAAACTTGAAAAAAATCAAAATAATTAAAATAATAGTGAATAAGGTGACATGGCATGGGTCCCCCATGCCATACGATTCTCTTTGGGATTGTATGAGGATAAAACTTTGGGTTAAAAAAAGAGAACCAAGTTATATCTTAGCTTTGACTTCAACCTCTCTTCACGTGAATGAATGGAGGCTCGCATGAGGGAAAGGAGGGGTCCACCCCTTCCATCATTCAGAGCATGAGTTGGCAAGAAACTTTGGTTAATACTTTGGATTAAAAGCTTGGATATTTTTGGAGCTAGCGAATCATGAAAGCTTGTGACTTCACCTCACGTCAACCTTCAACTCACGCATGGGGAGATTAACGCCGAGTTACGAGTAGATCTTGATTGAAGCCGATTTGGAGTGGGAGACATCACTCACCTCTTCACCAACCTCGTGAGCTCATGCATGAGGAAAGGAAGCCGAGGATTTTAGTTGGTGGATTTTGGTGAGCAACTTGGTGTGTTGGCAAGTGATTATGAATTATGAATTACCTCTGCAGTTCAACTTAGTCCCTCTTCAGTGTGACTCCTCTTCAACTCAGATAACTCTGAGTGCATCTTTAGTGTTGGTAGCCCCCCTTGGGTCTCGTTTTTGCTATTTAAGCAGAGCTCCTTTCCTCACTTTGAGATGGTCAGAGGACTGAAGGAATGTTATTGCGTGTAATGCTTTTCATGTGTGGTTGGTGATTGTTAAGCGCTTATGAGGTATAATCTATATTATTGGTCTTTGCTTTTTGTTGGTTAATTGTGGGCCTTGAAGGGTAGCTCCCTCCCGGTGGGGTAAGAGATTATTCTAGTTTGATTTATGCTCTTAATGTTCGCTTGTTTCAGATCTCTTGGAGTTGCATGTATTTTAAGTTTAATTGCATGCTTTCTAATTGTCTTTTTTAAGCAACGCCTATGTTTTAACCCTCTGTTTGTGCAAGGACTTCTAAGTTGCAGGTGATCTCTCTTGTAGAAGGGGTTGAACTAGTTTGAATCTTTCTCATCTTCAAGATCTTTTTGAGGGCATAGTCCCTCGGTGTTCCACCAAAGCAGACTCCATGGCCCAACATTCCCAGTCTTCCAGCACTCTTTCTATCTCTCTTTCCTTCATTTTTTAAAGAAAATTTAAATATTTCTCGGTTACGGATACTTACATGCTTAAGTAGTTTAGTTTCTCTTTCAAGCAGTATCTAAAGGCTGATCAATTTAAACATGTATCTAGATCTAGAAACATAAAGTAATATTTTCAAAGTCGATCTAGTTTTTATTAAGTACTTCTGCATATTTCCAATCTTTCAGTACTTAATATTTTTATGTTCTTAATGCTTTATTTGGCACATTTGGTGCATTACAGGTGGCTGGTTTTTCACTTTAATTGCCAGCACAAAGAGAAATGCTACCGGAAAATCAAAGATCTAAGTTGCTCAAAGACATCCCGGAGCACCACTCTTGATCTTGTCTTACTCATAAAACTTGTAAGCCTTTGGGTCCAGATCTGTAAGGACCGTTGGCATCCACCTCAAGCATTGTAAATACCATTAATAAAAGATCTTTCTAAGTAGGCTCTTTCGAGCCCACTCCCCACCCCCCCAAGGGGGAATCAGTGTCTTTGGTGTTTTTTGCTTTTTTCATTTGTTTTCTTTAGTTTAGTTGTTTATTGCAGTAGTGTATACTTTGAATCGTCTTTACAATCATTCCATACTGTTTAAATTCAAAGTAACATTACTACTTACCCCACGCTCTCGCGAGTACCCTAAAAGGGTGAAAGAGATTCGTGATAGGATTAATTAGAAAATATTTCTTTTATTTATTTGTTCTTAATTTTTTAAATCAATCCGACCGTTGCTTTCCCGAGTACCCAAAAGGTGAAAGAGACTCTTTGGTCGTCATCTAAACAACTCATTGTTACGTCTCTAATAAGATAAACCAAGACTCCTTCCCCGTATGCTCTACACCGCCGCAGCTTGTCTAATCAGTTGGTTGTATCAGAAAGGGATACAAGTTACTAGATTTAATAGGAAAATCCACATAAGTGATTTTTTCGAGAACTCGGGAGGTTGCAAAGGGTAACTACTACAGAGTCGGGGGGCTACTCCAAGTAGGTTCATCCTCGCCCTGTTGGACACTTGGTATTACCCTTTTAGCACTCAATTCGAAGGGACTTGACTTGGTGGGCCAAACCCACAATTATCCCACGCCCTTAATTACTCATTAATAATTTTAAAATTGACCAACGAGACAACTGCAATACTTACACGACACAACAACACTCCACTTTTACAAGCACTCCATATTCATTGGCACTGGTCTGTTTTACTTTCAATGCTTAAATCAACTATTGCAAAATGTCGTGAATGGTGTTTACATTGTCATATGTTGTTGATGTGATCTCTTTCTTGCAATAGTCCATTGTGTTATTTTATCCATTTCATTTTAACTCATAAATTTAATCTTTTCTTTTGTAGACTAAAAACCATAGATTTTCTTTTAATGGGGTCTACCCCCCTTGGCTTCGTTAGGAGTTGGCCTAAACGGAGGAGTCAAGAACAAGGTGACAGCCTTGACTCGAGACTTGCCCCCAAGGACACACCGAGTGGCTTGAAGATTTTTATCATGTCTCCCCTCAGGTATGTGAAAGGCGGCAACAGTCTTTCTCCATATGACTCAATATTGATGCCTAGCATACTCATATACATTGACACTTAGACTCTAATAACCTCCTAAGGCCTAACCACCAAGAGGACTACCCCAACTTTGGAGGTATGAGTGAAAAACTCGAAAATTATTAGTCGTTTCTTCAACAACCAATAATTATCAAGGGAAAAAACACTCTAGGCTAGTCAAATTAATGGCTAAGTCTAGGAAGCCTAGTCTTTTACATACATGTCTCATGCTAGCACATTTATTACAATTTCCCCAGGGGGGTATGAACATGTGATACAAAAAAAATAAAAAAGGTCAAGAAGGCATGATGGACTTCAGAACTCTAAGTTTGAACAAGTGTTTGTTCATTTTTGGTGGCTCACTGAAAGTCCAACTAGATGCAATCTAGTCGGTAACAAACTCATCAAATGCTTTTGGGAGGACATAATAGTATCTCTATTGGTGTATATTGATAATGTATTAGTGCTACAATACTTACATTACAAGAGTAATTCATTTGATTCATCACATAACTTCAAACATAGGAAACATTGCATAAACTAGTATTAATGTTGTATATCCATGCCACCATCTAAACAACATTAAGAGTATTACAAAGACCATTTCTCCTTTGGATGGAGTGGATGGACAAATTCAATGACGCTAGTCAAGTGGAAGATTAGTCAAAGATGACTAATTGACTCGAGATAAAGGAATAAGGGGAACTCTATGACATTCACCAATCAAGCAAACATTATGTTGAATTTTACAGGTTAGACGAATGTTAATACAAGCACTAAACTTCAATACATGAACATATAAAAACTTAGGTAAAATTTAAACTGTTATAAAACATAACAACATAACTTTCATTTCTTTCAACATAACGCTCTGCTGGTCACTGCGTTAATTTTAACGCTCTGTTGATCACTGCGTTAAAGTTGATCATTGAATGTTTCACCAATTGTCATGTACAAAAAAATAATAAATGACATGTGTAGTAAACTAAACCTCAAATAAACTACAGAAGATAAAGAATAGTAACCATTCGTTGGATCCGCCTTATACTCAGTTAGTTCAGGGTTTGATCTTGTCACTAAAAGGACAAGTCAAACTGGTTAAACCATATGCGTACCTTGAGAGAGAGAGAGTTCAGGTAGGAGTAAATAGACCTCAGGTGATTCAATAAAAATTCATGCAAGTGACCATGGGTAAGGAAAGACACATAAGTGTTGCAAAACCCGTAAGCAATTACCCACCCATAAGAACTCACACAAAGTTCAATCACAGAGACATGTCTAGAGATAAGACCGTAAGCAATCACACAGATAAAACAGTGAGGATAAACCCGTGAAGATATCAAGCAGAGAGCAGAGATCACGGTGGATAGAAATCGTTGAAGATAAACATAAGTTGGGGCGGCAGGGGGGGGGCAGAATTATTTTCACTCCAGAAAGACTCTTGGAAACCTCTTTCGCTTGGGGTCAAGGATTGGAACTAATAACATGGCCGAGGCCTCGGCACTATGGCAAGGGCTAAGGATTGCCAAGAATCAAGGCATCACTGAGCTAACTGTTCTCGAAGATTCGAGAATTATTATCCAAGCAATGAACGAGAACCTTATTCTGAACCAAATGCATCTCAAGCGACTAATCCATAAAATCAAGGTACTAGCACTCGCTTTCAGCAAAATCAAGTTCTTCCATGTGCTGCGGGAAAATAACAAATATGTCAACCAAGCAGCAAATTTAAGTTCCTCTCTAAGCCCTGTAGAGCTAAAAATCAATGGTTTTGGAACTATCTGCATTCCCCCATAGGACCAAGGCTATGTCCTTGAGGCCTCCCCTCCCGTGGGCCCCTTCGAAGTGGTTTGAAACGTGCCCACATGATCCAAAGGCAGGTGGAGGCATGACAGCATGTGGCCAGTCATTAGCTGGGAGAAGGAGGTTAAATGGACACCAAGAATCCGTCCCCTCACCTGGTGCAAAAACGTTGGATGTCTCGTCAAAGCTGGGGAAATTGAGTGAATTCATGGCAGGTTTAATGGCTCGCACGATGGGTGATACGGGGTTGACAGCGTCCCTGTGTGGTAATGATTTTATACAGTGGATGAGAAGGGCAGGATGCTCCATTGGCATTGCCTGAGTGGTTAAAAATGGGAAATTACAGGAGTTTTGTTGTTGTATGGTGAATGGGAAGGAGAGTTTGATTGTCATAATGGAAGCTGGGTCTGCATCCTCCAGTGCGTCCTCAACCTAAAGGCCCATGGTGGCAATTATAAGGGAAATGAAGCATGACATCAAGGTGTTGCAGGATCAGGTTGATGCTATTGACACTTAAGGTGGTCGGAGATTGGAAAATGTGGATAATGACTTGGCATATCTACGGAAGAAAATAAGGCGCAAGGTTAAGAGGTCCAAGAATGCGATTATTGGATTGATAGAGGAGCTGGAAATCAAGGTAGACAACCTCGCCCTGAACCTCGTCAAGCACGAAGCCCCTCCCATTCCAGGGTCTTCGTCCAGCTCTGAAGGGAAGTTTAATTGAGAATTATGGACTGTCTTTAGTGTTGCATGACTCGTTTTGTTGATTTTCCCTGTATATATCCTTCTAGTCTCCTGGATAGGACAAACTTGGTTAAATCAATTTTCCCGTGTTGTCTGAAGCTCTATTTACTGTTACTATTTTCTAAATATACTGTTTCCTGGTTAATGAACACTGGTACCTATTTGCCGCTTCCATAAGGGCGTATATAGAACTCTAAATCTATGTTGTCGCTTCCATAAGGGCGTATGTTGAGACTCTGAGCTCATTCTGCCGCTACCTCAAGGGCATTTCGTAAAACTGGTTCTGTTTCGGTGCTTACACCACTCTTTTAATATATCATAACCATTATTGTCAAAAAATAAGGAAAGACACATAAGTGGTGCAAAACCCGTAAGCAATTACCCACCCGTAAGAACTCACACAGAGTTCAATCACAGAGACATGTCTAGAGATAAGACTGTAAGCAATCACACAAAGATAAAAGCGTGAGGATAAACCCGTGAAGATATCAAGCAGAGAGCAGAGACCACGGTGGATAGAAATCGATGAAGATAAACCCACAGAGATTAATCGCAGAGGTACAAATTAGTTCAACAAATCAGCGAGGTATGACTCAGCTAAAAAACGCAAAGGTAAAACTCAGTCAAACAAATCGCAGAGAATAGGCACGTGAAGAAATAGGAGATGATCACCGTGAGGGAATATTCATGCCCATGAAGGGAACCGCAGACAGCCCGAGAAGGGAAGTGACGCAGACGGCCCGCAAACAGCCGTGAAGGAGAACGGCAGACAACTCGAGGAAGAATGAACGCAGTCAGCCCATAGGCTCGCAAAACGGAGAGGAAAAAAAATACAGACAGCCCGTGGAAATAAACACGTGAAGATAAGTGATTTGTAACAACATAATTCTTTTGTTTATATAGGTAAGTCAAACACTTATAGTTTAACTTAGGATAAAAAAGGTAAAGTAGTCCACAAAATATAAAAAAATCATAAAAATAAAAATTAGGTGGTCCAAAAGTAAATGGTCATGAAATAACAAAAGTCCAAAAGATTTAATTATAATAAAATCATAAAGTAAGTAATTGGTCTAAAAGTCTTTTAATAAAATCATAAGATTTTATTAATAAGACAAATAATTATTTAATGAAGTTATAATAAAGTGAAAGTCCAAAAGGTCCAACATAAGGTAAATAGTCCAAAACTATAATTTGGTCAAGGGTCCTTTAACAAAACATAAGGTAACATATATTGTTATGGTTTAATGGTCTTTAATAAACCATTAGGTAAATACACTCCATAAAGTAGGAGTCATCATAGTCAAAGGTGCACACAAGTGAGAGTGCTAGGACCAAGTAAGAAGGACCAAGAGTCAACAACCACAAGATCAAGGTGAACTGTAAAGGTGGACAATCATTTAATTAGGACCAACAAGACCAAAGACTTTTCTCTCTCTCAAGGTACATAGTTTAATATATACTTTTGTCATCACTGTATAAGGGGAAGATCCAAACGGATGGTACGATCCAATCCTTTTGTCCTTAACACTGCTCCTAAGGGTTAGGTACTAGAGACATCGTCAAGGGGTGGCCAGTCCCTTGAAAAGCAATCTAGCAATAACCGATTAGGAGAGGGGGCATCATTATCTTCCATTCTTAATGAATGGTTTTCAGCCTTAGGCTGAGTTTCAGTCTCACACTAAATCATGTTGATCAATCCCTAGATCCTGACTGGGTCCTCCATTCTCTTGCAAAATGGTTCTCAGTACTAAGCTGAGTTTCAGTCTCACACTGAAAGTTGATCACCTACCTGCAAGACCTACTTGGACATCGTGTCCCTGGTCCCATACCAGAATATATCTCTGCCTCTACCTATAGGCTCAACTTGGACGTCACATCCCTGGTCCCAGACTAGAAAACCCTAGAGGCATATAGGGTCCCTAGCCACATGCTAGGGGCTTTCCCATAGAATCAACCTGCTTGTTCCTAGACCAAGAACCCCAAGAGACTACTGGGGGCCCTAAGGTACCTTCTAGGATCTTACTCTGTCCTAGTCAACTGACTAGGGAACCATTCTCTAAGAATGGGTCTCGTAGCTGCACTAACTTTAACACTCCCTCTCAGCAAGAGGGACATTCTCAGCACATCGATAACATATTGTACCCTTACGTTGTGATAACTCATCTCAATGTCTTTCAACCTGTCATCAAATATAGGGTTTCTTGATAACTTCAAACAGCTCTCCATCTTAGCACGAAGCATGATCTCATAGATCTTCTTGGAAGTTATAGTTGACTTCCCTTGATGGCTGAGAATTACTTTCCACAAATCAATTTTCCAAATCTGTTGTTGGACTGACTCCTCATAATAGGAGTAAACTAAATTAGTGACATGACTCTCACTGGAGCAACCTTGAAGCTTTTCAATAGGCTTCTTAATGAGATCAGATGTAGGCTTCTTCGCATTCTCCCTCTACTTCTCTAAGCGAGAAGTCTTGTAGGTTTCCATCTCTGAGTCACTGGAGGACTGATGGAAGATCACTATTTCATCTTCTGCAACCCCACTTGGCTGGGGACTAGAGAGAACAAATTTCTCCCTCTTGATCTCTGAATCTTGACTGGGGTAAAGAGTTTTAACAGACTGTCCTGGGACCTTATAGAGGTCACCTTCATGAACTCCAATCACAATGGATGAGTTTATACTTATAACTTTAGACAATATCAAAACTTTTCCTTTTGAGAAAGTTACAGAGTACCCCTTGTCTTCTAACACTGTCACTGAAATAGCATTCTTCTTTAGACCAGGAACATATAAAATTTCCTCAACATTAATCAACGTACCTAAATGAAGCTGTATGTTGGTTGAACCAACCCCTTTAATGTCAAAGGTACTTCCATCTCCAAGTTCCACTTTCTTGTGGAACTACTTGACCTTGAAAGTTGCCAAGGTCTCCTTGAATCCAATCATATGCTTAGTGGCTCCACTATCTATGCACCAAGAATCTGAAAAGTTGGAGGTGGGACTTGAAAGTGTTGAATCCAAGTAATATTCTTTTCCTTGATCTGGATTCTTGGTCTCAACCCTAGACCTCTTTTGTTGAGGTTGCTCTTCTTCTGTAGCAACTAAAACATAGTGTTTCTTTCTATGCCAATTTTTGTTAAATGGTTTTCTACACTCCCATGCATAATGACCAGGCTTACCACAATTATAACACTTAACTCTTGATTTAAAGGAATGCTTACCTCGAGGTTCCTTACTATGATCCTAGTGTAGAGAGGGATTCTTTCCTTTCTTTGTTTTGACGACTCGAGCTTGGTTCTTTACTGGTGGGGGTACGGATCTACTTTGGACCCTGCTTTCTTCATCTAAACAATCATGCCACAACCTTTCAAAGTTGGGTTGATCCCCTCTTCCATTTACTAAAGCCAAGAATGTCTCCCATGTTGTCGAAAGGCCATCGAACACTATCTACACAAGATCATCGTCTTCTACCTTATCTCCAATGGCCAGGAGTTGATCTCTTATCTGAGCGATCCTGGAAAAGAAAGTTGCAACAGTCTTGTCTTTCTCCATCTTAAGTGATCTAAGTTGTTTCTTCAAGGCTCTTCTCTGAGTAGGATCTTTCTTCTCATAGAGGTTAGCTAGAGTATCAAAGCATTCTTTGGCTGTCTTTAACGAAGCTAACACAGCCATTAGGTTATCTTTAACTAAGTCAAAGATAACCCGCTTTGCTTTGGCTTGCTTTTTCTTCAACGTTGCTCTTCCTTGGGCTGTAGTGGGCTCTTCAACAACTCTAGTAACCAAATCATCTAGATCGCTTTCTTCTAGGATATTTAGAACCCTAGCCTTCCATGCATTGAAGTTGGAGGCTCCCTCAAGCCTATCTTCTGATTTTACTGAAGGAGTAGTCATCTTAACCTTTACTTGTCAACTTGAAGAGTAAGCTTTTGTGAAGTATAGATCTTGTCTTAGGATCGTTGTATTTTATGGTGGCTGCAAAACAGAGTTAGCTCCACCCTAAGCTCTGATACCATGTAGAATTTTACAGGTTAGATGAGTGTTAATACAAGTACTAAACTTCAATACATGAACATATAAAAACTTAGGTAAAATTTAAACTGTAATAAAACATAACATAACTTTCATTTCTTTCAACTTAACGCTCTGCTGGTCACTGCGTTAAAGTTGATCATAAATGTCATGTACAAAAAAATAATAAATAACATGTGCAATAAACTAAATCTCAAATAAACTACAGAAGATAAAGAATCATAACCATTCATTGGATCTGCCTTATACTCAGTTAGTTCAGAGTTTGATCTTGTCACTGAAAGGATAAGTCAAATTGGTTAAACCATATACGTACCTTGAGAGAGAGAGAGAGAGAGTAGGAGTAAACAGACCTCAGGTGCTTCAATAAAAAATCATGCAAGTGACCATGGGTAAGGAAAGACACATAAGTGTTGCAAAACCCGTAAGCAATTACCCACCCGTAAGAACTCACACAAAGTTCAATCACAGAGATATGTCTAGAGATAAGACCGTAAGCAATCACACAGAGATAAAACCGAGGATAAACCCGTGAAGATATCAAGCAAGAGCAGAGATCACGGTGGATAGAAATCGTTGAAGATAAACCCACAAAGATTAATCCCAGAGGTAAGACTTAGCTCAAAAACGCAGAGGTACAACTTGGTTCAACAAATCAGCGAGGTATGACTCAACTAAAAAACACAGAGGTAAAACTCAGTCCAACAAATCACAAAGAATAGGCACGTGAAGAAACAGGAGATGATCACCGTGAGGGAAAACGCATGCCCGTGAAGGGAACCGCAGACAGCCCGAGAAGGGAAGTGACGCAGACAGTCGTGAAGGGAAGTGATGCAGACGGCCCGCAGACAATCGTGAAGGAGAACTGCAAACAACTCAAGGAAGAATGAACACAGTCAGCCAGTAGGCAAATCGCAAAGGAAAAAAAATACAAACAGCCTGTGAAAATAAACACGTGAAGATAAGTGATTTGAAACAACATAATTCTTTTGTTTATATAGGTGAGCCAAACACTTAGTTTAACTTAAGGATAAAAAAGGTAAAGTGGTCCACAAAATAAAATAAAAAATCATAAAAATAAAAATTAGGTGGTCCAAAAGTAAACAGTCATGAAATAACAAAAGTCCAAAAGGTTTCATTATAATAAAATCATAAAGTAAGTAATTGGTCTAAAAGTATTTTAATAAAATCATAAGATTTTATTAATAAGACTAAAATAATTATTTAATGACTTTATAATAAAGTTAAGTCCAAAAGGTCCAACATAAGGTAAATAGTCCAAAACTATAAGTAGGTCAAAGGTCCTTTAACAAAACATAAGGTAACATATATTGTTATGGTTTAATGGTCTTTAATAAACCGTTAGGTAAATACACTCCATAAAGTAGGAGTCATCATAGTCAAAGGTGCACAAAAGTGAGAGTGCTTGGACTAAGTAAGAAGGACCAAGAGTCAACAACCACAAGATCAAGGTGAACCGTAAAGGTGGACAATCATTCAATTAGGACCAACAAGACCAAAGACTTTTCTCTCTCTCAAGGTACATAGTTTAAAATATACTTTTGTCATCACTATATAAGGGGAAGATCCAAACGGATGGTACGATCCGATCCTTTTGTCCTTAACACTGCTCCTAAGGGTTAGGTACTAGAGACATCGTCAAGGAGTGACCAGTCCCTTGAGAAGCAATCTAGCAATAACCGAATAGGAGAGGGGACATCATTATCTTCCATTCTTAATGAATGGCTTTCAGCCTTAGGCTGATTTTCAGTCTCGCACTGAATCATGTTGATCAATCCCTAGACCCCGACTAGGTCCTCCATTCTCTAGCAGAATGGTTCTCAGTACTAAGCTGAGTTTCATTCTCACACTGAAAGTTGATCAACTACCTACAAGACCTACTTGGACATCATGTCCCTGGTCCCATACCAGAATATATCTTTGCCTCTACTTCCAGGCTCAACTTGGACATCACATCCCTGGTCCCAGACCAAAATACCCTAGAGGCATATAGGGGCCCTAGCCACATGCTAGGGGTTGTGCCATCGCATCAACCTACTTGGTCCTAGACCAAGAACCCCAGGAAACTACTAGGGGCCCTAGGGTACCTTCTAGGGTCTTACTCTGTCCTAGTCAATTGACTAGGAAACCATTCTCTGAGAATGGGTCTCGCAGCTGCACTAACTTTAACACATTAGAGAATGCATCTCACAAATGGATGAGGTGTAAGCGTATGATACTTGTGTTGAGCTTAGCAAGCCTCCCTTTATTTTTCTTTTTTTTTCTTTTGACTTTCTTTTGCTTTTGGATTTTTCTCTTTTGCACTTTTCTCTTTTTCTTTTGATTTTCTTTCTTTTTCTCTTTTCTCTTTTCTTATATTATCCTTTAGTTGGATAATAGCTGAAAAGTACTAGCCCTGGATGCCTTCTAGGCACTAGTGATGACACAGCCTTAGCTCTGTTAACAGCAACCGTCCATAGGTCCGACAGAGTTGCCATGGTAACGCTTGTTTAGAGCAAATAGTCAGTACCTCTTAATTCAAGGAGGACCTACCCTTCCAACCACCAACACAACAAAGTCGAGAGACCATGCAAAGACAAGGAGGCCTTTCATGATTAAGGGGTCATAGAGGGGAAGTCAAGAATCAATCTGTCAAGTCTAAGCCAATACTTTCAAGATACAAAGATGACATGATATGGAAACGGAAAGGTCATAGGTGGACCAAAAGAAGGTTTATGGTCCCTGAAATAATCAAGAGATGTAAGTCAATGGTATGTGCATAAAATAATAACAACTTCTATGTACTAACCTACATAACATTCCTACTAACCATGCTTATCAGAATCACAAGTGTAAGTAAAATGAGTGACGTCTAGTATAATCATCACTATAGACCATATATCTATAATAAACATCCTCAAGGCATGCAACTGGCACTGAAATATACTGGCATGGTATCATACTATCATCACAAGGCAACATATGGAAACCAAAATATAACATCTCAGCAATTTTAACCATCTCTACTCTGAATATCAACTCTCGTCTGGCAAAATAAATCTCAGCCATGATCTGCTCAACAAAAATAAGGGTAAAACATCCCCTTATACAATCTGGTATAACAAAAGAACTACAGCCATTTTCTGTAAATCCTCAGGTGTTTCAGTCAAATTTTCTGAAGAAGATAAAATCCGTCTCCCCATCAACAACTTGACTGATATTGAAGCGATTGACAGTAAAGCCAAAGTCATGTCATGAAGATTCTTGAATTGGTTTCAAATATAATTTGAACTCAACGGAGATCCAAATTTCACCAATAACAACAATTACTATGCAATCTATTGAAAAAAATTCAAGACACCAACCCTATAGATAGCCTTGTTATTAAAATAGAAAGGACTTAATATTACATTTGCAGAGAATCCGGGTTTTGTTTCCTGTTGGTGAAAATCAAAGCTTTCAAATACTATTCTTGTAGGATACATTTTATGAAGATATCCTTAGAACATGATGTGGTTAAGTGAACAAGGCAGGAAAAAATATTTAAAACTTATGGACACCACAAAAAGGAAAATTCAAACTTGGTTGCTTTAGCTGCAAAGAGAAAAAAAAAGGATGTTTTGGAAACCATTGCAATAATGTCAAAATGAGCATTAAATTAAGCAAAATACGTAGAAGGGGGGCATTTGTTAATGTTAATGCATTATAAGAAACTAATGAATAAAGATATAAAAAAACACAAAGCCTTAAAGTGATACATAACTGTGATATTTTCTTGGATAAATAAATGCATTACATAAATGATATGTGCTCTATTCTAGAAATGTATCTTTTAAGCTTGTATTTCCAATGGAAGCCATGATCAAATGAAGTGATAAAAGCTATTCAACTTTGGAACATAGCAGAGAAGAAAATAAGAACAATACTGGCATGAAATTTCAGCTTGCAAATTCTTTGGATAAACTAATAGTAAAGAAGATAGCCCAAACATTAATTTCAAGATTCAGAAGTTTGTAGATGACTGAAGGCTGCAGAGCGAACTAAGACGAGTACAGAAAAAAGTATTGTACAGATCTGACTTGGAAATAAATATCTTTCAATCAAATGAAATCAAGTGGCAGTGAATGGATATGAGGCAGAATAATCAGGATACTATGTGCAACAGGATGTCCAATCTGATATTATGTACCCTGATATCAAAATATAGTCAGTCAACAATAGCATGTCATTTTATTGATGGGCTCCCTAAAGCAACCATTCAAAACATGATAAGTTTTCCTCTTTGCAATGTTTAGGAACTTGAGTGGAGTTCATAACCTTCTTATTAAGTATTTCTGGCATTGTGATGAGCTACTAACTAGTTTCAGATGCATTCAAAACGAGTAACTCCTTGATGCTATTGGTAGTGGACCGTGGTAAATACTAAAAACATAAGCTATTCTTGCATCATGAACAAATTGCCCTCTGGTATTTTGTTTCAGTATTATGTCCAAATTCGCAATATGTCCCTTTTGAACTTCTAAATTTCAATAAGTATTTGTATTCAATAATCAAACATTGTTTTTTGAGTTTTGTTAGTGAAAATAGTCATTATCGCTCTTTACTTCATACAGGATAGCCCACCTTCATGGATAATGTATGCATCTAATAGAGTAGGCACTATTTTCTCTGTATGCATATGATATATACAGTATAGGCATGTCATAGATATATAGTTTCTGTGCACTAATTAGAAGAAACAAATCAAAAAATGATTTCCTATCTGGATTTAAGAGGAAGGACATATAAACTGTAAACCACAAACTACTGTCAAAAACACTAACAAAACAGAAAGAACCAGTACGGACCGAAGTGCTCTCTTTTCTCTTTCTTGTCAATGCTTGTCGATTCCCAACTCTTTCAAGCAATTTGCCAACTTCCTTCCTTGATGCATCAACAAGGGTGCCTGTATGACAATATTCATAAATTATCTTAATAATGAATAAATACAACATAAATTTCTCAAGATTAGATCCAAAGTACTCACCACTTTCAGGCTGTCCAATATTAGTTCTTCCTTCTCTTGTCTCATGTAGATTTTCTAGTAAATTTTGAAAACCTGCAACAAGTAAGGATATCTAAGATTCAAAATGCACATTTTAAAGATGATAAATATATTTGACATTTTTCCTTCCACAAAGGGCAAGGCTAATGGATTGGTAAAAATGGGAGTAACAATTATATAGATCAAACTGCCCTACATAATGTACATCACTACCATTTTTGCAAACTATCTTATTTTTGGTAGTTCTGAACTTCTGAGATCCTCAGCTATGGAAATTGGATTTGTTCGAGGGGTTTCTGGAACACATAAACTAACTATGAATGGCACCAGGCCAACCATCTGGAATCCCCATTGCACAAAAACACATGAAGAGATCATCCACAACCTTCTATATATATATATATAGCTTTAAGAAAATCTCAAAGTCACAACCTTTAATTTGGAATACCGGTTAGTGCTGAAAACGCATGCAGATGCACAATTACATCAATATTGGTGAATATATATATATATATATATATAGCTTTAAGAAAATCTCAAAGTCACAAGCTTTAATTTGGAATACCGGTTAGTGCTGAAAATGCATGCAGATGCACAATTACATCAATATTGGTGAAAAAAGGGCAGGCAGAGATCTGCGCTACGGTTTCCTTAGAAAATTTCTAGTTCCTCTCATGCAGCCATAGAAAGCTGCTCAGTATCCTCTCCACTAGCATCTCTCATCCTTTCTCTAGGACTGCAGCAGCATTTAAACCTTTACCAGATGCAGCAGCTATGAAATCCAAGTCAAAATGGAACAGTCCAGCTTCTCATTTCATCAAGAGAATGTAATGAACATAAATATAGAAATGCATAAACTTCAATAAATAATAATAATAATAAATGAAATTGTGACCATGATCTATCAACCATTGTGACCAATCAATACATATAAGTATACCATCACATGGGATTGTAACATATCATCTATTTCTTAATTATTATATACTTGTCCTATATGGATTTTAACTAATTGTCCATTTTACACTTGATATTTAGTAAATGAACTTTGTTCATTTCATCTGGTATCAGAGATATGTTCTAATCCAACCCTTGGCCACACTTTTTGCAGGCTTTGTCTACATGGCTTTTGGTCACACATTTACCAGAGTTTCTCTGATTTTGGCCTTTAACCATTTCAATTATTCCCTGTTGTCTTAAAAAACAGAAAAATAAAACTCTTAAGAGAGCAACAAGCTCAAACAAGTAATTGTGTACCAACCCCCAACTACCAGTTACTCCACCACCAACATTACTATCATACAAGAAATCCACTAATAACTACCCAAAAACAGGGCCCCTAGACTGTAGATCAGTCGGCCATAGGGTGCACTGTTAAAACCAGTGTTACACGAGGACACGTTCCCCAGGGTCAGGGACGTGCCCCCTTCACTCTCCACGCCCTAGAGACTTGGGGGCTCCTGGCGAAACGTTTCTCCTCGTCCCCAATTTGGCGAAATTGAGGAAACACAGGGGGGAGCTCGTCCCCCTATTTTGAAGTGCACACTGATGAAGTGGGGGGCTCGGGCTCCTAGTCGCTCCAGTAGTAATGGTAAAATATCAAATTCTTAAAGTAAAAGGAAAGAAAATGAAAGATAAAGAAAACACTAAATTTTTAACATTAGCATAAATCGTTTCAGGATGTTTTAGAGTGGTTCCAACCTCATCGGAGTTCATATGCAAAAGTAGAATTTGAGATCCCATTCAGAATTCAACAGACTTAACAATTTTCAGGATTTCAGAAATGCAACGTTTCCACTGGATGTTATCATGTATGAGGTTAAGGGATTGTCATTTAATCAAGCACATCAACCTCTCTATGTACCTTGATGTAGGTGGTGTTGAATGTTGAACTCCTCTATCATGACCTTAATCAAAATGTACCCTTTAGAAAAGCAAAATCACTTATTAAGCATGGGAATTTTTTTCTAATCCTACATTATTTAAATGCTTGGTTTAGGAACTTTCATCAAAATTGTAGGGTGTTGAGTAATGCCCTTTGAGGATCGACTTCGAAATTCAATGTATAGGCAAGGGCAAGAAGCCTAGAGGAGGGAGGCACAGGGTGCCATTGATGAATACGATCCCAATATAGGATTAATAGTTACTCTTACATATCTTACATAATTGTATGTTGGGCTTGAAAGCCTCAAATAATGTGATGCCCTCTGGAATCATGAAGAAATAGGGTCTTTAGGTCAAATTTCCCCATTACAACATCTATGCCATGGATTCACACAATGTTGAAGTGTTTTGATTCTTGAAGCATTGAAGAATTAGACTGTATTTACAGGGAGCAGCTTAAACAGTATTTACACGGGATGAGTTGTTATTGTTTGGATTTATGATTTTTATATTTTTAATCATTTTTATGACCTCAACATCCCCCCCCATCCCCCTCAAATTTCCCTAAAATTTGGGGGTGGTGTCCACACGTCCCCAATGTGTGTTTCCTCACTCCCGCATCCTAAAAACTTGAGGGAACATTAGTTAAAACACTATGTGTGACAATGTTGGTTCAAACCTTGACTAGCCTTGCGTGCTGCACATGGGGCAGCGTGGGAAAGCCTGAAGGTTATAGTTGTAGCAGTCTGAATCGGCCCTATGTCACATGAGCACAAGCCTGACCCAGTTGTTGATTTCACTAGATATAAACTATCCAGAAACAAGAACTCCTCCATTGATTTCACAGCTAAGAAGAGGGTTGTTTCAGGTCTTGAAAGGAACTAAAGAGTTCCATAACAAAATCAGTCTCAAAATAGGAATGTGTCAGCATATACCTCTGCCCAATGCGTACCAGATAATCTTATAAAGCTTAAATATTTGTGTTGAATTTTTATACCTTGGGAGTTGTGTTCCCCTAGGTGACTTTTGCCTAAGTCACTAGAAAAAGGGGTTATGTCACTTGGACTTTATATTAATGACTTGAGATGAGCGTTAAATGCACTTTAGAAATTAAAGTGTACTTCAAGTAAAAATTTAAAAAGTGAGTGAAATAATTTTTAATTTGTGGAGAAAAGTGATTTTATCACAACCACTCATCTAAATCTAATATGGGCCCTTGGATTAGATGAATTTTCACTCACCCACCCATTTTTACCTAGCTATTTTTATCTAAAAGAAAATTTTCCAAGTGAAGAGGCATTCATTCAATTTTTGAGAGAGGTCGAATTTTCTGAGAAAGAGGAAAAACGCAGCAGAGGTTTTTTTTTTGGCACAAAAATCGAGGTGAAGGTACAGCAGGCAGGGCACGAAAATCAAGGCAGCAGTGAGAGCATTTATTGCAGCCGTACCATACTGTCAGTACAGATTCAGTCCATGCATGGCACAAAAATCAAGGCAGAGATTTGGGCATGAAAATCGAGGCAGAATTTCTCCAGTTTCAGCCGGCATAAATTTCAAGGCAGGCTGTACAGCCTGTCCATACAGCAGCCGTACCGTCCTGTAGAAGCACAGAAATCGAAGAGGCTGCAGACAGAAATTTTCTGAGTTTGAAGTTTCTGATTTTGGCACGAATTTCGAGGCTGATTTTTATCATCTGGTTGAGATAAGTTGTGACTGATATTTTTGTCTACTGCTGTATTTTTCTAAAGATAAATAAAGAACTTCTTTCTCACAGGTTTTCCCCGGAGGTTGGGGTTTTTCCTGGGTCATTTGACCAAAAATTCCTGAAGTCTGATTTTTATGTGTGAATGTGTTTTAATTGTTGCTCATAAAAGTTGTAAAAATTCTTCTTGTGTTTCAATCCTATATTGTTTATGAGAAATAATCTAATTTGCAGCAGAATTCTAAATTGGGTTGGGCATTAAACAATGTTGAAAACGGAGTTTGAAACCGGGTTGGGAGAGTGCTTAAAATTTCTACAATTTGAGCGTATTAGTGTCATCTTCAAACATTCTAATTTGATTCAAGCGACTTGTTTCTCTTCATTAACTATCAAATGGTTATCGTCTTGACATAATAGTGCTTCCAAGTCGTTCAAAAACAAATAGGAAGTCGTGCGTTGCCCTGAGCATTATCTCAACCAACAAGTCTGTTGTTGAACTATACGAGAGGCCATGGGCTAAATTGTCGAATTTGCATCCACCACAAACTCCCAGTCTGCAGATAGGAGTCAGGACAATAAAATAATCAGGGTGACTTGCATAAGAATCAAGCTCAATCCAAGCAGACACGACTAGAAGTGCCACACATATTCCAAGATGTAAGACCTGAAACATTTGCTGAGAGAGACAAAGTATTTTGAGCAACAGTGAAAGGTATTTATATAAGGTAAAAGCAGTGCATATATGAGTTGCCAAGGTATTTTAATCAAATTATCATTTAATATTATAAAGGTTAAAAAGACCAAATGATAAGAATGCAATCAAACGTCTACTTAATAAAATAAAAGTGATATTTCAAGTTATTAAGGTAAGAGGAGAAAAGAGAAAACTTGAAAAGGTGTCTTAAAGTTATATACAAAAATCCCACATGAGTGTGGTCTAATGCCAAGCAACAAGGTGAGCAGGCTTATATTAACATAGAGACCCAGGTTCAAAACCCTATGTGGGTGCGGTTGTAAATATGCCCTTGTAAATATAAGAAGTATTTTACACACAAAAAAATATATATAAAATCATAAAGTTATCAAAGTACAAGGAGAATAGTTGTCATAAAATTATCGCAGGTACAAGGAGAAAACATATTAAAAATGCATAAAGTTATCCAAGGTACAAGGAAAAAAGATATACAGGAATTTTACATAAGCATATTGTTGTCACATCCATAGTAGTGTGGCTACCATGATGCAGATCAGGCCTGTCAGAGAACTGAGCCAATCCTTCAATTGAGTTGAACACATTCTTGTTCCGGTGGTAGACTATTTGTAGAGCCCACAGAGCAGTCCAGCAGTGTCCCATTTCATGACTTGGTCGTGCATGACCGATTGAGAGTACTTGGTGTAGCTATGGTTCACTTAGCAGAGCAGGTAGCTGATATGTTTTTCCTTGCCATTGAGCAGTCAGAGTTGGTTATTATACTTATATTTAAAGACAGAGGTTTTGCTAAGCAGGTATACATATGTATTGGGGTACTATCTCTTGGTTGTCTTGCTCATATTATTAGCTTTGACTTTGACATGGTGGCTGGCATTAGTGATTATCTATTATTGGTTGTTTCATGAACTTGTCACGGGTAGTAAATGCATGATCCTGAGTGTTAAGACTTTTTCACGTGCTCACTAGTATGCCTGCCTTATGCAGACTTAGTCTTATTTTGTTGTGTTGGCATCATCTTTTTCAACATCCTCCATTCTTCCATATCTTCCATTATTTTGATTCACTCCAGACTTGAACCTAGACTTGTGAGTTTGATGACCTTCCCCATTTGGATCTATATGTTGGATAGACCCCATGTTGTTTCGTGTCTCGGCTCTGAGTTGTGCAACAAAACTTGCTAAATCCTTGACCCTTCTGGTCCAGGAGAACCTGTTGGTGTTGAGTCCTGAGCCTAGGTGAGTTAGGATTTTGAAGCCATGACCTCTCTGGTCGGTTGCCCCCGATGTTTGGTCCTGATTGTGGATGGTCCCCCTAGTTGCCCGAGGTGTGTCAGATAAAACTTGAAGCAAGATGTACTACATTTAACAGTGGATGTGAGCTTGTAGACACTTGTTAAAGTCGAATGGACACTCCTCAGACAATTTATTCCATTTGTGAGACACTGCCCTTCCCTATTGTTATCTATCCCGCACAAGTCCAAGTGGATTCCTTTTCCCTGCTTGTCTGAGAAATCACTATGTCAAGGTAAACAAGCCATTCCCCTATCCTAGCCTAGTTTTATCCGCTTCACCAAACACTACCTTTTTTACTAAGAATGTAAGTGATCATGTATAAAGGGCTTCATGAAAGATCATGTATTCTACTCTAATGCAAGTTACTTTATTGGTATTATTGATTTGCTATGTAGCACGAAAACCGCTCCTGGCTTTTAGGAAACTCGTTCCCGAGGTTTTGACGTTTCAGGGAACTTGTAGGGAACTTTCCCAATCTAGCGGGAACCGTTTCTGATGGTTGGGAACTTATTGAAAACTTTTACCATCTAAAATCGAGAACTTGGGGACTTTTTTTGCATGTTTCCTTCACCGGGAACTTCCACACATTCATGATCGCGATGTTGGATTTTAACAACATTCCTATTTCCTTGCGACCGTACATAAACATGGTTGACTCAGAATTTTTTCTCTAGAAAACTAAGTTGTAATAAAAGTCTTTTTCGTGCTACCTTGTCGAGTTGGTGCACTAATCTCTGTCTACCACTCGTGCTAGAGTATTCACTCCTCCCTATGCTGAATTTGTAGTTACCACTAATAAATAATAAATGTAAGTCTGTTTTTTACTTTTTATATATTATTAAATAAAAGAAAATAAATTTATTTATTTTACTATTTACTTTATGAATGAAAAATAAACTTTTAACTAATTGGAAATGGTTTTAGATCTTACTTTAAAACTAAATTCATATATTACATTTAAATAAAAATTATCTTGATTTTTATTTTATAATAATTTAAATTTGAATATTTATACACCTTTGCAAATACCTTGGCATAGAATGTTTAGTAAACATATACTATTCTAATATATTTTAATCATAGTTGACACAAAACTGAAAACTTACTCTATACATATAGCCACAAATATAGGGACTATAACTTCTAAAAGTCCCCACTTTAGAAAGAGTCTACCTTATATAGTCAATGATGTGGATAGTACTCTTGATTTTATTGCCATTTCCATCTGCTAAGAGATTCTAGTTACAACCGTAATACAAAGGGATAAGTTAAATCATCTGATTTGTGTTAATGTTCTTTCTTCTTTATGTTTCTTCCCTTCTCATGTTTTTTAATTATTTTAATTTTATATTTTTTTATTACATATTATTGACGTTCCCAACCTGTCGTTTCTTGCAAATTTGGGGGAAACTTCTAGACGTATCTGATACTCATACCCACGTTTCCTACGTTCCCCCGTTCAGGAAACTTGTGCAACATAGCTGATTTGTCACCATTTGTCATGCAAATTATGTTTTAGTGAGCTAATAATATGGATAAGTGAGCATTATTGGCTCCCTGTGTGCATGGCTCAGTTTGTGAAGTTGGGTAAAGGAAATCAAGTTGCACGCAGAAATATCTTCGGGTTGCTAATTATTCTTTGAAAGTGACCATGGCTACTCTAGGAAAATCAATATGGCAAATGTTTGGCAAAGGAATGGGGTGGGACAACTTATTTCATATATTATGGCTCCATGGATCATATTGCAACTTTGTGGCTTGGTAAAATGTTAATTATTATGGTTTATCATCATTTGTACCTTGTACCAAGTAAAAGTGATGTATTATGTCCCTAGGTACATAAGTTATGGCCCCTAGATGACCCCTTTTAACATTTTATCATGTAATATTACTTTGTACTTTATATTTGGGCATTATGAGGTAATTTGCCCCCCTCATCATTATTGATCCATGTATTATGTAAAAGATAAATCTCCTCAGTTGATGATCTTTCAATCTCAACCGTCAAATGGAGTTGGTTAAAAAGTGGACATCACTCTCTACCTATTTAAGAGTGATGATCATCCAAAGTAAAGCACATTTGGCTCGTGCATAAAATAGAGAAGAAACTTGTTTTGGCTCCATACTTGTGTCTCATTTGTGGATGTATCTTGTAAATGTGGATTTTCTCATTCATCTATATTAGTCATCAAATTTCCACGTTCTGGAACGTGTTCGATTGACGATTTGGTTACAGGAATCCAACTTCGATTTGGATGATATTGATTTAGTGAAACACCTTCTTTGATTACTTGGAAGGATCTAGTTAAAGGGGGCTTTCTATTCACATTTACCTGTCATTTGATTAGAAATTTCCCTTAATCATTTTTGTGGACAGATCTGTTTTTCTTGCCATACATATTGTTTTGTGATCTAACTTCCTACATTTGTCTGTCAGGAGAGATGCATTCGAGGGTTTTTAATAAATATATGGAACATGATTGAATTGTCGCTAATAAATGGAAGTGTAATGATTATTCTGCAATACTAGGCATCTCATGAGCATCGAAGTGTAATGATTATTCTGCAATACTAGGCATCTCATGAGCATCAATGAGTCGATCTTTCCTTTCTCTGTTTTAATCTCTCCATTTGTCAACACAAATAAAACTTAAAATGAAAATTTTATTGTTGCATTTCACATTCTGAGCGGATTTAAATTTTAGGGTTTTGTTATCACGGATCTTGTAGTTGCCCCGATATAGTTATCCTATACAGGATGGCTGAGGGGGAAAGCAACCAAAGTGGTGACCTACAAAAACCCTAACCCCCAAAAGATGGATGGTTGTCACGTCGGTTAGGGATTCCTTCGCTTTATGCCATTGGAGAAGCCCAAGTGACAACAAGGGAGACCAAGATCGACCCTGAAAAGATCTAAAACAAATCACCAAATCAAACTCCTGACGAAGAATACGTAAGGTGAGTGCCTGAAACCCTAGATTTAAGGATGAGCCAAAAATTATGGATACCTAAGTAGGGTGATTTTCTAAACTGAAAATGTTACTCAAGTGATAATGACAGGTGGCTCACGAAGATTCAAATCCGATCTAGTATTTAGTGTGCCAGTTCAAATGATCAAACCCGAACCTTGGGGGGATTTAAGCAGATAATTGAGAAATCCCCAAGACGTAGTTGATATTGACAATTACGGCTTCTTGCATGCTAACTTGGATGAATGATTTGACAGTGAAAAATACCCAAGTGAAACTGGACAAAAACAGAGGGGAACTGACTAGCAAACCAAACAGGGGTGTTTTCTCCTACTAGACTGAAACCAGTGCCTAGAGATGGGCAGAGAAGTCCAAGATTGACGTTTTTGAGGGAGAGGAGGTTTTTCGGTATGTCGGACAAAACCTAGATCGCCAAATTTGCCAATTGTCGTTGCAAATTGGTCTAGTGATTTTCCCTACTTCTAAATGAGGGGTTTTTAGTGAAAGCAGTGATAGGCAATGCATGAGAAAATTAAACTGAGAAGAACCTACCTGAGAAATGTACCTGAATCATTGTTCATGACCTCCTGGAGGATGAATAATGCATTTCTTGAGATCAAATAAGAATTTCGACCAAACTTTTGATGAAGTGTTGCTTCTGCCAATGACCCTAACACCCCTATTGTACCTATCACACCAAGGAAAATCAAACAGTATGGAAAATAAATAGGAAATGCGAGCTAAAAGACGTACAGGGAAAAGAAATCATATAGAAGTTGCAACTCCCTGATAACCAAGACCAAGTTACAGCAACAGAGTGAGTCCCCCCACCAATGCGCCTCTTTCAGAATCGCCTCCTTCAACCTACAAGTAAAATGGGAACAAGGAAAGGTACAAAAACTATGATGGATTGATCTTAGTGCAGAAGAAAAACAGTGTCAGTGATTATCTCATTGATTCATCAAACAAGAAACAAGTGTGTAGTCCCAAACAAAATCTCTTTATTCAATATTCCGGTGCTAGAGCTCATGAATACAATGGGGGGGTCACCTCTCTTAAATAGTTTGAGTGTGCCCACATTCTAACCAACTATCATCCGACGATCGAGATTAAGAAATCTTAGATGATGGAGATCAAAAATATGAAGATCAATACATGGATCAAGTGACTAAGTCAACCAAGGGGGCGCATTTTGTTGAAGGACGCCTATCCTAGCTGAAAGTCACGATATAACATAAAGTGTGATATAATAATACATGAGAGGGGGTCACTAGGGCCTTAATTCACCCTAGGCCCCTTTACAACTTCAAATCATATGATATAACAATACAATACATCATTAGCCAAGTAGAAGGGGCGCCTCTTAGGGGGCTTTCCTCACTGGCTAAGCCAAAATAAAAAAATTCGGACATCTGCTAACTAAAAAACTGTTGGAGAACTGTCCGGAGTGTGGCCAAGCTTTGAAACCTGTTTCCCCAGTAGTGAAGTGAAAATCAAGTCTGAGATTATCCGTATCTATTTTGCGTCAATTAAATTCTTTGTGTATTGAATTCAAAACAGCATGTGGGATAGCGTAAACCTTACAAGGTTTCCTCTCTTTTGGTCAAGATAAAATTTAATTCACAAACCTTACAGAATTAAAATTGTTGTGACTACATCGACAATGATTTTCATTAAAGTCTAGTTCTTGTGTGTCTAGGATTTGTCATCTTAAACTTGTGGAACCCAATTCTCTCAAACATTCAATAAATCGTCAAAATCATGGTCAAACGATGTCTAAGCTTGATTGTCTTCCCATTGCAAACTCTCAAGACCTCTGTCCAAATTGAGTTTGAGTTCGGTTTTGTCTGAAGCCAGTGTATCCTATCTTTTGTTTAAAGTCGCTCAATTTTAAAATAGCAAGTGAAAATGGGTGGTGAAATTTGTTTCAAAAGCTTATCAAATAGGACCTGCCTCTTGATTCGTCCATGAATCACTAATTACTTGTTTATTCATACACATCTAGAACTAAAGTCACAATGTAACTTATTTGTTTTCCTTAAAAGTGAGTTTATTGGTTCATTGTTACATCAAGTTTTGAAGAGATTGCTTTCATCCTTAATGTATATTAAGAATCATAATTTGAGACTTTAGCTAATGATATATAACCATTGAGTCATATTGCAACTTGAGAGTAAAGTGAGTCATATAAAAGTTGGTTTGCATATCAAATTCTGACTCCATTTTCCCATTTAAGCACTGGTTCTATCAATGTCAAACTACCCATTTAACCTCATCCATCTTGTAGAGTTGAAATGAACCATCTCAAGCAAGACTGTTTAATCTAAGGTATTCCGATGTCCTACTAATCCTTTGCCCTAGTAACCTAATCCTAGATCCTGGGCAATAACATAATGATTTTAGGGTCTAGGCTTTTATCTAGGTTACCTCATGTTAAATTGTCGACAAAATGAGTTTTGGTTTTCCTGGCTTGAGATCTTTCCTAAGGGACTGATCAAGGTCTCCCCCTTAGCCTCTTATCTTAGTGGCTTAAAGCGAAGAGGGTCTTGCTCCAAGTGATAACCATTTAATTTATTAGGGAGCAAGATCCTCTAAGATCGCAACCTTAGCTACTTTCCCCTCTACAATCCTAGATAGGACTTCTATTTCAGGTAGCTATAGGAATTGTGATAACATTTTTGGCACCGCTACCAAAAAGGTAGAGGCTTACCTTTGGTGTCCACGAATAGTGTCTCTCAGGTTGATCTTTCGAATCATATTGCATTTGGATTTGCATTGGGTGACTACATTTTTCTCAATCACTCATTTTCTCTCTCTCGCATCTTACTTCCCCAACGACTTATCCTTTAGTGAGTGGGAATTTTCATTTCACCTGGCGACTCTACAATGCGACTCCAACGAGAAGCAAACCCATTCCATAAATCACAATGAATTCTGATGTATATCTCCAAATTTAGGAATCAATAAAAAGAACAAATGAAAATCTAATCAAAACTCGAACGAAAAATGAGGAAAGGAATAGCAAGTGGGAATCAACTTCTCAATATGAGGATGATTATGTTGATGAAATTATCAATGATGCCAACATGGACTTGCAGTGGCCCCACAGGTTGTCATTGATGCCACCAAGTCCCACTTACAGTGCCTTGGATCACTTACAGAGTGGGTTTGTGCCTTGAAGCACCTTGTACCCAGTTGACAAGGTCCCTGTACCCACAAGGATGGATCTGGAAGCCACCACCTTGTTGAAGATGTTGAAGACCCTATTGATGGTGCTGAAGAGTTTGGAGATGGTCCTGCAACCTTAATGGACGATGGTGTCATGGTACCCTAGGAGAAGACCTGGCTACCCCACAGGTGATGTCATGATGAATCTTGACCCTTGGAGGTCTCCTGGGGTGGCTGAGGTAGTTGAAGAAGTCCTTGGACCCAAACTAAGTGGTTTGATGACCTTGCAACCCTTGTTGGGGTCATGGAGCTCTTGTATGATGATGATGACCTTGTATGGTCCTTGACATGCTATGAAACCCATGAACATGTTCTTGGTATGATGAAGAAGCCCATGAAGACTTGGAATCCCTGATGAAGACCCTGATGCCCTTGCAAAGGTCATGGAGCCCACTACTTGCACTTGACATAGTTAGATGGCATGATGATGTGGTCATGAGGTCTTGGAGATGGACCTAGTGTATAATTAAGATTTGGCATCCATATACATAATGATATGATGGCACATTTGTTTGCTTATGATCCATAAGACCATTCAATGATGGGCTTGCTCAATTTTAAATAATATCTTGAAAGAGTTCTTGAAACTCTTGCACATGGTGCCCTTGGGTCTCGATCCCACACACTTGGTTGCTTATGATCAAGGGTTTGAAGATGGAAGGTTGTTGATGATATATGGTCCTATTTATGATCATGGAGGTGGAGCCGATGGACATTTTGAAGAAGACCTTGAAGATGTTCTTGGAACTCTTACTTTGTCATGTATGCACAATGCATGAAGATGAAGCACTTGCACTTGCTCTTGATGCCTATGATGAAAATTGTAATGTCCTCTTCCAATTAGGCCTTGAAGCCCAAAACCGCTAACCTATGTGATTCCTGTGGGTTCGAGCGGTTACTGACAGCTAGGGGATCATGTAAGGACTGGTGCCATCCATAGAAAATCTAGGGCATCATCATTAGGTCAAGAAGGGCCACCAGGGCCAAAGGCCACCTCCGTGCATGCCATCCAAGCATTATTTAATGATGCATGCACTCATTAAGTCTCCATCCGCATGCATGCAAGTCAACTGCAAATTAGAAGATAAAGTGACCTAATTAGGGATAAAGCGAAAGGAGACTTCACTTTTGATGATTATTATTTTGGGAGGTCTTGGATAGCAGCACAGCAGTTGGGGTTGGAGACGGAGTCTTCAGCTAGCGGGATTTTGGCAGTGAAACATCTGCCCTAGTCTCATTCAGGGTAAGCCATACAGGTTCACCATTTGTTCTTACATTTATTCATAGTTATCCAGTATACGATATAGATCATTGCAGGGACAAGGGTGCAGCCGTAAAGGGGGGTTTTCAGCCAGAAAGCCCTAATCAGTTGCTGGGTCTTCAGATCTCAGTTTTGCTTCAAAACTCGGGCACCATTCTTATCATCAGCATCATGTTCCAGTATTCGGTGATTATCAGATCCGACCGTGCTCATCCGGAGAAGTTATCAGCGATTCCGAGATCAAGGGGGCGTGAGCAGTTGCCTCTCTGGATCAATTCGCTAGCCTACCTAGAGACCTCAGAAACTCCGCATGTACCAGGCATTCTCTCCGGCACAGGAAGGCTATCAGTCCTACAAATCGGCAGCTTCATCAAACACCTCCCTCACTGAAAACGTCACCCTTATCTAATTGGGGGCTCTTGCTGTTGGGGTTTCACCGAAAGCGGAAGACATCAATCCATCTGCGATTCAGTTCTTGATGCTTGCATACCCTCTCAGGAGCAGTCCAGCCAGCTTATCAGTGGTAAGTGTTCATTCTATCTCACAAACCCTAACCCTAATTTTTGTTATAAAATAGGGATTTTTGCATGGCAGTTTGCATGCCCCGTTGTATCAGATTATTTGCATAGAAATAGAAAATATCGGGATTTGGGATATTACAGTGGTATCAGAGCTATCTTCTTGGCCAGCTGTGGGCTTAAGAAATGAAACTTAGATGAATACAGAAGGAGACCCTTTTGTAACCTATAGGAGGAGGAAGAGTAAATACACAGGGGAGTTTGAGGATATCCAACTAGAAGATACCAATTCAGATATGGAACAAACAGGTATACACTCGGATAGGAGAAAAGAAACGGGAGAAGAAGAGGATAGGATGGAGTTTCGTAGCTTAGTCTCTGCATTGCAAGACTTAGCCAAAGGGCAAAAAGAGGTACTCAATGCAATCAACAGATTATCGGCGAAACCGGAAATAGGTATCAACAGTACACCTCCCTCACCGGTAGATCGGGGATCTACAAGCAGCAGTGGAAAGATTGCGTACACTAATATTCAAAATACTCCACCCATATATAGCAGACCTTCCAACAGGCCTACCATGCCTCACTTCTTGGCAGATACAGTAGGTGGTCCGGTCATGCAGGTAGAACCGAGCGAGCCTTTTGGGGCTTATTTACAGGAGTATAAAGACTTAGGGGATGAGTTTCATGCTGCGATGTCTTTTTCAGATTTCTGCAACATGAAGAGTAGGAACAGGCCCAGGAATTTCAACAAGGGTTTCAATCACAACTATGAGTTGTAGAAGACATTGGGCAGGTTGACCATCCTGAACTTTGACGGGACTCGCGGAGGATCAGCGAGGATATGGGTTCAAAAGTTGGATACCTATTTCCAACTCAATCCCATGACAGAGACAGATGCCATTAAATTGGCTACACTTCACCTGGACGGAGAAACTCACGAGTGGTGGTACCACGGATTGGTGACATTGGGTCACAACACCATACACTCCTACGGTGAGAGTTCACTCAGAAGCTCATAGAGAGGTTTGATAGGAAGGATCTAGAGATACATTTCAGTGAGTTGGCTCAACTCAAACAGACCGGTAGTGCAGAAGCCTTCATCTCAAAATTTCAGAGGATAGCAGTCATGGTTACAGATGTGTCAGGGAGCAGATTGACTATGTTATTCACGAAGGCCCTCACAGAGCCACTACGAGGATGGGTGAAAGCCTACAAACCCCTCACTCTGCAAGATGCCATTAGCAGAGCCAGAGATCTTCAGGATTCTGTCCCCAAAAACAAGTTCCCACTGAAAACCAATTTTCATGTTAGGGACAAGGACAGGAAACCTTTCCAGCAGGATGTGCCCAAGAAAACATGATTAGACGAGGACACTAGGAAAGATTTGAGAAGGAAGAAACTATGCTTCCCCTGTCAGGAACCATGGGTACCAAGACACAGGTGTGCAGGGAAGGTGAAGGCTCGCTACATTGAGGTATATTCAGACAGTGATGAGGACGACTATGAGCAGGAAGCCACAGAAGGACTTCGGGCAATTGAGGAGGAATCACACCAAGGGGATACACTAGAGGGAGTCATTACTACATTATCTGGAGTACCAAGATTCCATACTCTCAGGGTCAGGGGAGTAGTACAGGGTCACAGAGTAGGATTATTGATTGATGGGGGAGCCACCCACAATTTCATTGACTCCGCTTGGGTAGCTAAGAGAGGTATTCAGACCGAGAAGTTCGAAGGATTCACTGTAGCAGTAGCCGAGAACTCCAGCATGGAGTGCAACTACTGGATCCCAAAATTGAATGTCACCTTAGGAAACTATCAGATGACAGATTCCTTCTACATAGTGGATGTATCGGATACTCATGTAGTATTGGGTGTTCGGTGGCTTTATTCCATAGGGAAATACACTACAGATTACAGGGCAATGGAAATGGAATTCCAGAGGCCAGACGGCAAACGGGTAGTTTTGAGGGGCATGAACACTTATCCCCCAAAACCGGTCTCGTCACAGAGAATGGAGGCAATACTCCAACAGGATCATATAGAATGGGCTGCAGAATGTTTGGTCACCTTCAGGAAACCCCCAGAGACCAGCACACAACACCCAAGTGACATTCAAACCTTGCTACAGAAACATGAAAAGGTTTTTCGGGACCTTCCATCAGGTAGACCACCAAACCGAGGTTTTGAACACATCATCAAGCTAGAGGAGGGGACACAAGCAGTCATCACCACTCCTTACAGGCATCCCAAAAGATACAAGGATGAGATTGAGAAAACAATCAAAGAATTACTGGAGCTTGGATATATTCGGCCCAGTTCTAGCCCCTTTGCATCCTCAGTAGTACTGGTCAAAAAGAAGGATGGTACACTGCGAATGTGCATCGATTATCGAGCACTCAACAAAAAGACCATTAAGAACAGGTATCCCATTCCCAGAATTGACGAACTCACGGATAAGCTTCGGGGAGCTCAATACTTCTCCAAGATTGATCTTCGCTCGGGATACCATCAGATCAGGGTAAGGGACCAAGACATCTCCAAAACAGCTTTTCGCTGTCACTATGGTCACTATGAGTTTTTGGTCATGCCCTTCAGACTTACCAATGCTCCAGCCACTTTTCAGTCATGCATGAACCACACCTTCAGAGCACAGCTACGTAAGTTTTTGCTCGTATTCTTTGATGACATCCTGATTTACAGCAAAACATGGGAAGAGCATCTGAAACACCTGGACGAAGCATTGAGTATTTTAGAAGAACATTCGCTTTATGCGAAAATGTCCAAGTGTGAGTTTGGCATGAAGAAAATGTTGTACTTAGGACACATAATCAATGCAGAAGGAGTATAGGTTGATATGGAGAAAATCTGAGCTATCAGAGATTGGCCCGCGCCAAAAACAGTTACAGAATTGAGAGGTTTCTTAGGTCTGTGCACTTATTACCGACGGTACGTTAAGGGATTCTCCCAATTTGCAGCACCCCTCACAGATCTCACCAAGAAGGGAGCGTTCACTTGGACAGACTTAGCACAGAAAACTTTCGAGGAGATGAAGGTTATTATGAGTTCCTGTCCAGTTTTAGCATTACCAGACTTCTCACAACCCTTTGTAGTAGAATGTGATGCCTCAGGGGAAGGGTTAGGAGCAGTGTTGATGCAAAACCATCACCCTATTGCATTTGAGAGCCGTAAACTGAAGAACTACAAGCGCCATTACTCCATATATGACAAAGAGATGCTAGCCATCTTACATGCTCTCACAAAATTCAGACAATACTTGGTAGGCAGTAAGTTCAAAATCAAAACCGATCATAACAGCCTCAAGTATTTCTTGGAGCAGAAGGAACTGAATGAGCGACAGCAGAAATGGGTCAGCAAAGTACAAGCCTATGATTTCGAGATCGAGTATGTAAAAGGTAAGAATAATGTAGTAGCTGATGCGTTATCCAGGCGTCCTGCCTCATTATCTCTCAGTAGTATATCCACAGATTGGAGGGCAGTTCTCTTGGTAGAATACTCCAAAAATAAATTCGCTTGCGAATTGTTGGACGGGCAAATTCAGGATGACAGGTACAGGATTGTTGACGACATCATCTATTACAAAAACAGAATATACCTCGTCCCAGAATCCACATTGAGGAAAACGATCATTCAGGCAGCCCATGATTCTCCTTTATCAGGGCATCAAGGTGTCTTAAAGACCTACAGGCAGATCCGAGAGAGGTTCTCATGGAAGGGCCTCGAAGGGGAAATTATGCAGCATGTATGAGAATGTGGCATCTGTCAGCAAAACAAGAATGAGAACACCCATCCAGCAGGGTTACTCCAACCACTACCGATTCCAAAACAGAAGTGGGAAAGCATCTCCATGGACTTTATTTCAGGATTGCCCAAAGTCCAAGGGCGAGATTGTTTATATGTAGTAGTTGACAGACTGACCAAGTTTGCACATTTCTTTTCGATATCATCAAACTACTCGGCAACTCAAGTAGCTGAGTTATTTTTCAGGGAAGTCTTCAAGTTACACGGGTTACCTAAGACCATTGTCAGTGATCGAGATAGCAGATTCATAGGTGCCTTCTGGCAAGAACTGTTCAGATTGGTGGGGACCGAACTGGCTACTAGTACGAGTTATCATCCCCAGAGTGATGGACAAACGGAAATAGTCAACAAGTGGATCAAAGGATATTTAAGAAACTATGTAGCAGGACAGCCGCGAACCTGGATCAAATGGCTACACCTAGGGGAGTATTGCTACAATACTGCCTATCACATGTCTATTAGGATGACTCCTTTTAAGGCACTATACGATTATGAGGCCTTGGACTAGTCAGTGATCGAGATAGCAGATTCATAGGTGCCTTCTGGCAAGAACTGTTCAGATTGGTGGGGACCGAACTGGCTACTAGTACGAGTTATCATCCCCAGAGTGATGGACAAACGGAAATAGTCAACAAGTGGATCAAAGGATATTTAAGAAACTATGTAGCAGGACAGCCGCGAACCTGGATCAAATGGCTACACCTAGGGGAGTATTGCTACAATACTGCCTATCACATGTCTATTAGGATGACTCCTTTTAAGGCACTATACGATTATGAGGCCTTGGACTAGTCAGTGATCGAGATAGCAGATTCATAGGTGCCTTCTGGCAAGAACTGTTCAGATTGGTGGGGACCGAACTGGCTACTAGTACGAGTTATCATCCCCAGAGTGATGGACAAACGGAAATAGTCAACAAGTGGATCAAAGGATATTTAAGAAACTATGTAGCAGGACAGCCGCGAACCTGGATCAAATGGCTACACCTAGGGGAGTATTGCTACAATACTGCCTATCACATGTCTATTAGGATGACTCCTTTTAAGGCACTATACGATTATGAGGCCTTGGACTAGTCAGTGATCGAGATAGCAGATTCATAGGTGCCTTCTGGCAAGAACTGTTCAGATTGGTGGGGACCGAACTGGCTACTAGTACGAGTTATCATCCCCAGAGTGATGGACAAACGGAAATAGTCAACAAGTGGATCAAAGGATATTTAAGAAACTATGTAGCAGGACAGCCGCGAACCTGGATCAAATGGCTACACCTAGGGGAGTATTGCTACAATACTGCCTATCACATGTCTATTAGGATGACTCCTTTTAAGGCACTATACGATTATGAGGCCTTGGACTATGCAGATTTGGCATTTGGAGATAGAAGGGCTCCTAAGGGTAAGGATTGGATACAGGACAGTCAAGACATTCTGAAAATATTGAAGGAAAATTTACAAACAACCCAGAATCAACAGAAGTTGTATGCCGACAAACACAGGATTGAGCGGAGCTTTGAGGTAGGGGATTTGGTATACTTAAGGCTCCAACCTTACAGACAGTCCTCACTTAAGAAGAAAGGAGCAGAGAAGTTAAAACCCCGCTTCTATGGACCATACAGAATAACCAAAAAGGTGGGAGAGGTGGCATATGAACTAGAACTTCCACAGGAAAGCAAAATTCACAATGTGTTCCATGTATCTAATATGAAGAAGACCCTTGGGCAACACATTGCTCCATCTACAGAATTGCCTCTTTTAGATGATGACGGACAGCTGAAACTGATTCCAGAACGGATCATACAGACTAGAGAAAAGAAGCTCAGGAACAGGGTAATCAGAGAATACTTGGTTCAATGGAAAGAACTACCGCCAGAGGATGCCAAGTGGGAAGGTGAACAGGTATTGCAGCATCCCAGTTTGAAGTTGCTTGAGGACAAGCAATCTCAAGCAGGGAGGACTGTAATGTCCTCTTCCAATTAGGCCTTGAAGCCCAAAACCGCTAACCTATGTGATTCCTGTGGGTTCGAGCGGTTACTGACAGCTAGGGGATCATGTAAGGACTGGTGCCATCCATAGAAAATCTAGGGCATCATCATTAGGTCAAAAAGGGCCACCGGGGCCAAAGGCCACCTCTGTGCATGCCATCCAAGCATTATTTAATGATGCATGCACTCATTAAATCTCCATCCGCATGCATGCAAGTCAACTGCAAATTAGAAGATAAAGTGACCTAATTAGGTCAAAGATTAGGGTTTTCGCAGTTGAAAGTTATAAAAGAGGGATAAAGCGAAAGGAGACTTCACTTTTGATGATTATTATTTTGGGAGCTCTTGGATAGCAGCACAGCGTGCAGCACAGTAGTTGGGGTTGGAGACGGAGTCTTCAGCTAGCGAGATTTCGGCAGTGAAACATCTGCCCTAGTCTCATTCAGGGTAAGCCATACAGGTTCACCATTTGTTCTTACATTTATTCATAGTTATCCAATATACGGTATAGATCATTGCAGGGACAAGGGTGCATCCATAAAGGGGGGTTTTCAGCCAGAAAGCCCTAATCAGTTGCTGGGTCTTCAGAACTCAGTTTTGCTTCGAAACTCAAGCACCATTCTTATCATCAGCATCCTACTCCGGTATCCGGTGATTATCAGATCCGACCGTGCTCATCCGAAGCAGTTATCAGTGATTCCGGGATCAAGGGGGCGTGAGCAGTTGCCTCTCTGGATCAATTCGCTAGCCTGCCTTGAGACCTCAGAAACTCCGCATGTACCAGCCATTCTCTCCGGCACGGGAAGGCTATCAGTCCTGCAAATAGGCAGCTTCATCGGACACCTCCCTCACTGAAAACGTCACCCTTATCTGATTGGGGGCTCTTGCTGCTGGGGTTTCACTGGAAGCGGAAGACATCAGTCCATCTACGATTCAGTTCTTGATGCTTGCATACCCTCTCAGGAGCAGTCCAGCCAGCTTATCAGTGGTAAGTGTTCATTCTATCTCACAAACCCTAACCCTAATTTTTGCTATAAAATAGGGATTTTTGCATGGCAGTTTGCATGCCCCGTTGTATCAGAATATTTGCATAGAAATAGAAAATATCGGGATTTGGGATATTATAAAAATCTTACTCTTGGATCCTTGAGTTGTGAAGAAGTCCCTTATGTTGATGACCCAAGCCACTTGAAGTTTAAAATAGTCAAAATAAATGGTGAAGTCAGCCCAGTCAAAAGGATAAAAAAATAATAATAACATCCTTAAGGTGACCCTAATGTGGCTTGAAGAAGGTTTTTAATAAAACATAAATAAATAAATTACAATAAAAATATATTGCAAATACAAATGAGGTTTGCTTCAAATAAAAAAAATTAAAAATAAAAACAAAAACATATAGCAGGTCAGCTCAAAAAATTCATGAGAAATGTGTATAAATAAGAGGCGAACAACCTCATTTTTGCAAGGAAAAGTTTCGATCTGCTCTGTGATTTTTCGGGACTAGGCAGCGGGAAAAACGCAGCAACAGACAAGGCAGCAGGACCAGAAAAAATGCAGCAGCAGACACGAGGTGGAGGAGCAGTCCCAAAAAAAATTTGCAGCAGCAAACTGAAATTTTTTGGATGGCAGCAGCTGCTGTGAACTTGTCTGAGTTTTCTTCTTAGTGGAATGCATTGCAGCAAATGGTGTCTAATATATTTTTTTTGGTTCTTATCTTCATGATTTCCCTTGCCTAGGGTTCTTCCACAGTACAGCAGCAATTTGGAGTATTCTTACTTACAACAACAAAACCAAACAGTCCTATGAAAAGATGCCCTAATTCTTCCACAGTTGGGGCCTTTCAAAACAATACAGTCGCAGATGTTGAGGAGTAACTAATGACAGTACAAATGGGTGTTGTATGATGGTTAACAATCCAAGTTTGTGGAATGTATCTACAATACACATCCATCATCCAAAGTGGCATCGTTAGTGTAATTCACACACAGTCCAAGTCTTGTTGAAGTCTGTATGTAAGGTGCAAGTTCAAAATTCATAGGATCAAGGTATGTATGACATTAATGTATGTACAGTGATATGATGATACGATGATACAAGCATTATGATGACTAGTGAAGTGTGTATACAATATGTAGACAAATGAATATAAGTGAAGTGTATACAGTGACAATGTCTATATACAGTAACATAGTTGGACAAGTGCAAATAGTAGTGTACTGATATTGATAATCATGCATGTATGATGATGATGTGATGAACAGTACACAGTTACATGTTCAGTGATGTACATTATACAGTGGCATATCTACAGTACACAGTAATGTGCATGATGATACAAACAAACCCTGTGATGATACCTTGATATGATAATGGATTTCTATATCTGATGTCTACCTATTGATGATGATCTCTTTATAGTCTGTGTAAAGCCTGTTGTAGCATCCACAGTTGAAGTCTGATCAAGTCAACAGAGGTTGATGATACTGATGACATGATGTTGTTGACTATGAGAATGATATGTTGAAGATTATGCATAAGGTACACCTGTTAATACTACATGATGATGCATACAAAACCCTATGATTTGTGGATGATGACACTATATTTGATGATGCCTTATTGATAATGCCTTGTGCATTTTGATATTGTTTTGATGATGATGATGACACTCCATGATTGATGATTGTTGATATTGATGAAGATGTACACCCCATCAGAGCTTGATGATGACATGTTCAGATCTTGATGTTTGATCACTGGAAAGCGACCAGCAAAGTGCACTGCAGCAGTGTTGATAACATGGTTGATGAGCAGACCTATGACCAGTAGTAGTGATGAGAAGCAGTGATAAGCAGATGATGAGTAGCATTGATGAACAAAGATGATGAGCATGAGCAAAGATGGCTAAGCAAAGGATTGATGACAATCAGTGATTGGCATCAAGCTTGCAAGTAGTGACTTGCACTTGAGGATTGGACTCCTCAAACCATTCTTAGTTGGAGCTAAAAAAACCAGGCTGGGTACTATTACAGAGTTGGTGCTCTTTTTATCAATTGGTGTTGATTGTAATTGAGAAGATTATTGTCTTCCATGTACAATAAATAAAGATCAAATTACAAATATTCTTGTGTCTCTTTAATGTGATGAATGTGCTTATGACTCTTGGTTAATTTAACTAATGCATTTGATGACATATTGATTGATATACTCTGGTTGACTAAAAGAAGGTAAAAAGTTTATAAATTGCTCACAAACTGATTCACCCCCCCGTCTCAGTGTGGCCATTGTGTCCAACATATTATGAATATGACTATGGGTATGAACCTAAATATCAATTTTTTTATGATGTCCACTATTTGTCTCATCCGTCTAATAAAATTCTTCCCCACACATCTTGTGTAAACCGATTAGTAAACATCAAGTCCAGCCAAGGCCTTGCAACCAAAGCAATCAATTGAATGATTCTCGTAATCTAATTAGACATCCAAATCAAATCACAAGCAGAGAAGCCAGAGTAGTTAGAACGCAAGCTAACCCATCACCTTTTAACTTCTTCGAAAAATATCTGGCACCTCATCCTATGCCAGATAATTACATTGAAAGGTTGCCTCGTTTCTATGGAAACAATGTCATATCTATTGAAAACCATTTGCAAATGTTTTGGGATTATATGGAAGTTAGAGGTGCGGATAATGAAGATGTTTATATGCGGGCCCTAGGAGAGTCATTAGGCAGGAATGTCGGGTTATGGCTTGACCATTTAAAACCAAGATCAATCACTGGATATGACATGTTTACTAATTTGCTAAAAGAGGAATGGAATGAAAATGTTGATGAACCCATAGAGGAATGATCAAGCAATGATTGTGTTAATGAGGATCAGTTTGATGAAGACAATCTAGAAAAAAATGATGAAATGAATGAAAATTTTCCTTATCAAATTGATTTATCATCTCGTTGACTCAGCTTATGAGTGAGTCGTCAATCAATAGAAGTGTCACAGAGTATCTTAGGAATAATCACGCCAAATCTCAAAATGAAATTGAACATGACATTACTCAAATCATACGAGATACTATGTCATCATTACCCGAAAAAGGCACGGATGACAAGTTGGATCTGACTCAAGAATGGCAGCCCAATGATTATTATCAAGGTCAATATGAGGTTGAGCATCCCATTTGCGAGTCCATCCAAGCGCCTTTAAGAGAGCAAAGCCATAATCATTGCATGGTTGGTGATAATTTGAATAAATGTTTGAACAATCCTAGTTTTGATTCAACCTGTGAGCATAGCTTTAAAAAAAAAGGACGAGGATAGTCAAGATGTGTTGGACAAGTCATACGATTATTATGTGATTGAAAATAAAATCACTGAGAAACATTGAGAAACAATCACATGGTGATAGTTTGGTTGTGAGCCAACATGACCAAGAGTGTTCTTGGTTGCACCTTTCAAGCTCCTTCATCAATTATGAAGAGCCATCAAAGAATGTTTCGATTGATGTTAAAGGCGTCCCTTATTCAACCCTTGATCAAATTGAATCGATCCTCTGCCTTGTTAAATCTTATCCCCATAAAGTGAATTTTAACCCTGCTCCAAACTCTGAAATCACTCCTTGAATCAAGAGCGTTATTGTTTTGAAAAACTTTCCCTCTTGTCAAATTCTAAGGTCAATCATTCCAAGCCATCTGGGAGAAAGTATACGTTTTCAATATTTTCGATCCACCCTCCCATCCCAATTTTTCGATTTTTCATGTATGAGTTTGTGTCCTAGTCAAACAGTTTCTTTCATGAATTTCAATCAGGAGTATAAGCATTGTCGCATAATTAGATAAAAGTGCTTCATTTTCCTATTAAGACACTTTTGATGAATAACACTCTTTAATTTATCAATCTTTCTTGTTGGAGAAGGCATATAAAGATCAATTTCATCTTTTCTCTATTTTTCGAACAACAAATGGGGTTAATCTCAATCTCAATATCATTACATTATAGCTTGTCCCCATTTAGTTCTTCCATTTTTTCTAGGGCAAACAAAATTGAGCATCCTATGCCAGTAGAGGAGGAAACAAAGAACCGCCTAGAAGTGTTGAATCATGTGTCATTATCTTCTACCATCAATGTCAACCTTGCATTATTTTTATGATCTTATCGGTATCTTGATAGATCAAGTCTGCAAAATTCAATCCCATCCCTAGCACGATTTCATTCCGTTTTATTTGTATCTTTCTTTGATTTTCAAACAACAAGTTAAAATGGCTTCAGTTTTCATTCGCACTACTTCCAAATCATCTCTAACTTGTTGGACCATTAACTCTAAAGAAAGACCAATTAATCATTTCAGCAAGTGGTTACATTGGATATATGACTTTACATAGCACTCATCTGATTTCTTAGAGTAGGGTAGGAGTTGAATAAGCTCACTTAAGCAGTAGGATTTGACTCTTCTTCTTTTTAAGTGCCAAGTGTGATTTGAACTTCTTTAGTCTGCCTATTTGAGTGTGTTTGTGTGCACCTTAGGTTAGATTTTATTTCATGCTATTTACTTTTACGCAATTACGTTTAGTTTTGGTTTTATATCAATATATGTCGATTTGACACTTGGTCTACAGAGATTGGTAAGATGTATGCTCGATGCAGAAACATGTATTATTTGAAGATGAAGCAAATAATTGGGTACAGAATCGTGGATTGATGAGAAGGGTGTTGTGGACCAGAGATTTTTGCAGTTCTCAAGCACTCTCTCGTTTAGTGCACTTGTCCCAGCTAGAGCCAAATGTTGTCACATCCATAGTAGTGGGGCTACCATGATGCAAATCAAGCCTGTCGGAGGCATGAGCAAGTCCTTCGATTGAGTTGACCATATTTTTGTTCCGACCGTAGACTATTTATAGAGCCCACAGAGCAATCCAACAACGTCCCATTTCATGACTTGGTCGTGCATGTGTAATATCCCAAATCCCGATATTTTCTATTTCTAAACAATTATGCGGATACAACTGGGCATGTAAACTGCCATGCAAAAATCCCTATTTTATAGGAAAAATTAGGGTCAGGGTTTGTGAGATAGAATGCACACTTACCACTGATAACTGGCTGGACTACTTCATATAAAGTTTGCAAGTACTAAGAACTGGATCGGAGAGGAACTGATCTCTCCTGCCTCCGGTGAATGCCCCAGCAGCAAGACGCCCAATCAGAGAAAAAGGTGACGCCCTCAAGGAAGGAGGTGTCCGATGGATCTGCCGTTTTGCAGGGCTGATAGCTTTGCTGTGCCGGAGAGATTGGCTGGAGTATGCTGAAGTTCTGACACCTCTAAGCAGGATAGCGTCTAGGTTCAGTGAGGCAGCTGCACACGCCCCTGGGAGTCCGAAAATGCTGATAACGGTTTCGGATGAGCTAAGATGGAGCTGATAATCACGGAGTACCGGAGTATGTAGCTGATGATAAGACTGGTGCCTGAGTTTCGGAAGGAAACTGAGGTCTAGAGGTCCCACAGCTGATTAGGGCTTTCTGGCTGAAAACCCCCCCTTACGGCTGCACCGTGCCCCTGCAACAATCTATACCCTGTGCTATATAACTGATGAATGAATGAAGAACAAATGGTGAACCAGTATGGCTTACCCGGAATAAGACTAGGACAGATGTTTCACTGCCGAAATCCTGTTAGCTGAAGACTCCGTCTCCAACCCCAACTACTGCGCTGCATGCTGTGCTGCTATCCAAAAGCTTCCCAAAATAATAATAATCATAAGTGAGGTCTCCTCTTGCTTTATCCTCTATTTATAAAGTTCAACTGCGCAAAACCTAATCTTTGACCTAATTAGGTCACTTTATCTTCTAATTTGCCGTTGACTTGCATGCATGCGAATGGAGACCTAAAAGGTGCATGCATCATTAAATAATGCTTCAGATGGCATGCATGAAGGTGGCCTTTGGCCCAGGTGGCCCTTCTTGACCAAGTGAGGATGCCCTAGATCTTCTATGGATGGCATCAGTCCTGATCTGATTCCCTAGCTATCAGTAACCACTTGAACCCACAAGAATCACATACGTTAGCGGTTTTGGGCCTCAAGGCCTAAAAGGAAGAGGACATTACAGTCCTCCCCGCTCGAGATTGCTTGTCCTCAAGCAACTTCAAACTGGGATGTTGCAATACCTATTCACCTTCCCAAGTGGCATCCTCTAGCGGTAGTTCTTTCCATTGAACCAAATATTCCCTGATCACTCTGTTCCTGAGCTTCCTCTCTCTGGTCTGTATGA